>PVHY01006552.1:5376-73736 GCA_004024945.1 Uropsilus gracilis | reverse complement strand
GGGGGGATAGGAGGGGAGGGTGGGGAGTAAATCTCTGGGATTGCAAAGATGTGAAATTTATATATAAATAAATTTTAAAAATGAATAAAGGTGTCAAGTAGATTTAAGAGCCAAGACATGAGTATAGTGGCTTCCAATGAAGAGTTTCATTTCAAGAAGTTAGAACTAAGTCATTATCAGCAGAGTCAGACTCATTTTAATCAAACACAATCTTTTAACTATTTGAATTAATCCAAAACAGGTAACCAATTGATATTTTCACTCTTCCTCCCTCTGCCCCTTCCTTTCCCCTTCCCTATTAAAAAAAAAAAAGAAAAAAGAAAAGAAATGTGTACTACCATTAATTAGAAGGGATATATGAACAACTTTGCTTATAGCAGCATTATTTATTATAATCAAGTTATGAAAAGGCCTAACTTCCCAAAACAGATGACAGAATTAAGAAAATGTAATGTATATATAATAGAACAACACTCTGCTTTAAAAATATGAACTCTTGTTCTCTGCAGCAACATTAATGGAAATGGCTGGGGCTAGGCTAAACAAAATAAGCCAAGAGGAAAAAAAGACAGATACCAGATGGCTTTGCTCATATGTGAAATATAGAGAAACAAAGCAAAGAGCTAGTAATACCAAGCAAATAAAATATTTCGAGAAACTTTTTTATTAACTTATATATTATTAATATTACATATTAATTAATTTTTGTATATCTCATATCTTTGTTTTCCCTGGGGATTACCCACCTTCTTTCCTCCCTGACCATTCCCCTCATCCCTCCCCACCCAGTTGTGTACTTTAGTTTAGTTTTTAGCTTGTTTTGTCTTTTCCTCCTGGTCTTTTGCTTGTTTTTCCTATAGCCTATGTATTAGTGAAACCACTTGGTTTCTGTCTTTTTCTTTCTGACTTGTTTCTGTTAATATGATTTCTTCTAAGTACATCCATGTTATCATAAAATCATCAAATCTGTCATTTTTAATTGATGAGTTATATTTCAGTGTGTATATATACCACATCTTTTTCATCCAGTCATCTTTCTTGAGACATTTGGGTTGTTCCCATGTCCTTGCAATCATGAACATTCAAAAAACAGGTGTCCCTTTGTACAAGCATTGAGGTGCCTTTTAAGTAGATTCCTAGAAGAACAGTTGCTGGGTCAAATGGTAGTTCCATTTTCATTAGTTTGAGGGTCCTCCATATTCCCAGAAACTTGACTATAAAACTGAATCTACCAGATGGTAAGGGGAAGAGTGTAAAAGAATGGGAGAAGAGGACGAGATCAGGCTGTAGTAGTGCGCTGTTGTGTTATTGGTAAATGTCGGTGGTACATTCTATATTTCTGGAATATATACAGTACTGGAAACCTAAATAAACAAATAAATATTAGCTCACTAATACAATGGATGAAAATATCTATATCAATAAGGAAACCAAATATATATTAAAACATAAAAAGAAATTATTTTTCATATCAACAATGACAAAGACAAATAAATATGACTATAGTCAGTATTGGCAATAGTGGTGGGAAATGGGACAGTCATAAATAATTTTTAGAAATGTAAGATAGCACAGCTATTTAAAGGGCAATATGGATATGATGTAATGAAAGTTACAAAAATATTCACACATTTCAGCTATCAAGTTCATTTGTAGGAATGTTCTCTAAGAAAATAACTTGAGATAGTAAAAATGATTTAAGTTCATTTTTGTTCTTGTAGCATTGTTCATGCTGTCATAAGATATTTAGCAATAGAGGTATGGGTGAATAAATTATAACCAATAAATGAATTCAATATAATCATGAGAAAATGAATCCAACAAGTGAGTTTAGCCAAATTTGTAAAATGTATATTTAGAATTACACTTTTATGAAAATATGCTTTGAAAAAGAAATTCAAAGCATATAGTCAATTTTTACACATTATCATGTTTTCTGTATTTTAATTTCCCTTTAATTTGTTTTTTACTATAAAACAGTATGCATATATAAATTCTTATGCAAAACAAACAAAAATTAATAGAGTGAAATTACTTTTTTATCATATCTAATATCACTAATTACTTCAGAAGTAATTACATATTTACATATATTGCTATAAAATTTTTATATCAAGCAGTGTGAATATTGTAATCTGAGGTTTAAATGATTATGATTTTTATGAGTCTTGATCCAAGGGATAAGACAGTAATCTTTCTCCCATCCTACATGGCTGCATATTAAAGATTGTAAATATGGCAAAATTATCATCAGCACTGAATGCACATGATAAGATTAAGGTGCTATGTGTATTTCACTCAGATAAATCACTAATCTTGATGATTTACCACTCCACAATTGACTGTGGTTATCATGAAACACTCTAAAAAATCTTATAAAATGATCTAGGAGAGGTAGTGGTTAACATTTCCAACAATGACTATGAACTTTATCTGGAAAAGGCTGTATATTCAATATTTGTGACTTTACCTTGAATAAAAAAGTTTTACATAAATTACTACTTAGTTTTAAACAAAAAAGACATGGCATGTGAACAAAGATCTCATCCTTATCTTGTAGGAGGGAAAAAACACTGAACAAAGATAGAGATAAATGTTGGATTATCCTGAGGTGTGTCTGACATAAATACATTAGTTGCACTTACTAAAACCATGTTTTTATAAATTAAAGAGTGACCTATGAGAATATTATCATATGAAATCAACCAAATGTACCTTTAAAGAATATACAAAAAAAGGGAAAGAGATTCAATTCCAATAAGCACCTCAATGATATTCTTCAAAGAAATTGAACAAATACTGTTAAAATTCATGTAGAACCACACACACACACACACACACAGAGAGAGAGAGAGAGAAAAACCTAAATAGTGAAAGTTCTTCTGACTAAAAGTGGGAAGAATGGAAACATTATACTCCCAGACTTTCAGCAGTACTATAAAGTCATCATAATAAGGCAACATGGCAAGCACTGAAACAGAAACAGACACACAGACAAATGGAATTGAATTAAAAAAAATAGAAATAAACCAATATATATGGTCAATTAATTTATAACAAAAGAGCAAAGAATATATGTTAGAACAAAGAAAGCCTCTTAAATGAATGATGGGAAAACTGAACTGCAACTTGCAAAGAAAATGAAAGAAAAGAAGGTAAAAAAGAAACTAAACAACTCTCTCACACCATATACAAAAATCAATTCAAAATGGATAAAAGACTTGAATGTAAGATCTGAAACCATAAACTATGTAAAAAAAAAAACAAAGGCAAAACACTCTATGACATATATAACAGAAACATCTTTGAGGACTCATCTCCAAAACAAAGAAAATGAAGGGAAAGTTAAACAGCAGGGACAGCATTAGCCTAAAACTTTTCTGTATAGCAAAAGAGACAGTAATCCAAACTATGACACAAAACAGGAGAAAATAATTGCATACCATACAGTGCTTAAGATACTTATATCAAAAATCTACAAAGAGCTTGCACAACTCAACAAAAACAAAAAAACAATCCAATTAAAATAATGGGCAGAAAAAAACACTCTCAAAAGAAGAAATGCAAGTGGTCAACAAGCATTAGAAAAAAATGTTCAACATTACTAATTATGAGGGAAATACAAATCAAAACCACAATGCGATACTTCACTCCAGTAAGAGTGGATCACTTTATTTTTTTTTTTAAAGGAAACAGCAAATGCTGGATAGGCTATGGATGTAAAGAGACCTTCTTACATTTCTGGTGGGTGTGTAAACTGGTGCAGTCACTATGGAAAGCTGTGTGGAGTTTCTCAGAACACGAAAAATGGTCTCTACCAAATGATCAAGCAATTCCACTACTAGAAGTCAACTCAATGGACACAAAACACTATTTTGAAAGTAAATCTGCACTCTTATGTTTATTGCAGTACTACTTACAACAATCAAGATATGGAAACAATCCAAATGCTCCAATATAGATGAGTGTGATTCTAAATTTGATAAACTGAATTTGAAGAGTCTCTGATATATTCATTTGGAAAATATACAGATATAATCAACTTTATATATATGCAATATATATGGAATGTACATATACTCATATTAAAAAGGGCTTAGTAAAAGACAATAAAACAAAAAAAATAAAAAATAAAATTATGGGTCATAAAATTTAAAAAAAATCAACAATGTTTGTTTGTTTTCCTTATATCCCTCAAATAAGTGAGACCATTCCATACTTTTCTGGCTTATTTCCACTAAGATAATTCCTTCTAGCTCCATTTATGTTGCTGCAAATGTCATAATTTTGTCATCTTTGATTGATGCATAATATTCCATTGCGTAAATATACCCCTACTTTTCAGTCGTTTGTCAGTTTAGGGGCATTTGGGTTATTTCCATTTCTTGGCAATTGTAAATAGTGCTGCAATAAACATGCAAGCACAGGTATCCTTTTTTATTAGTGATTTTGTATCCTTTGGGTAGATTCCCAGTAGTGGGATTGATGGGTCGAATAGTATAGTTCCACTTTTAATTGTTTGAGAGTCTCCACACAGCCTTCCATATTCGCTGTACCAGTTTGCACACCCACCAGCAGTCTAAGAGTGTCTCTTTCTCTTCACATCTGTGCCTACACTTGCCCATTTTTTTTTTTTTTTTTGATATGGGTCATTCTTAGTGGTGTAAAATGGTATCTCAATGTGGTTTTGATTTGCATTTCTCTGATTATTAGTGATGTGGTGTATTCCTTCATATGCCTATTGGCCATCTGTATTTCCTCTTTGGAGAAGTATCTTTTAAACTTTTCTCCCTAATTTTTAATTGGACTTTTCGCTTTGTTTTTGCTATGTTGTGTGAGTTCTTTGGGATCATTGTTATCAGACCTTTATCACTTATATGGAGGGCAAAACTTTTCTTCCAGTTGGTTGGGCTTCTTTTTGTTTAGTTTATTGTCTCTTTCGCTGTACAGAAGCTTTTTAGTTTGATGTAGTCCCATCTGTTTATGTTTTCCTTCATTTTTTTGCCAGCTGTATATGTGTCCAGAAATGGATTTCTGAAGTGTAATTGATGGAGGGTTTTGCCCAGGTTTTCTTCTATGTATTTTATTGTTTCAGGTCTTATATTCAAATCTTTTATCCAATTTGAGTTGGTTTTTGTACATGGTGTGAGGTAGTTGTCCTGGTAACCCCCCCTTTTTTTGCATGCTTTGATCCAATTTCCCAGTACCATTTATTGAAGAGGCTATCCTTTTTCCAATGTATGTTTTTTGCCCCTTTGTCAAATATATGTATGTATACATATATTTGTATGTATATATATTTGTATGCATGTATACTTTACTATTATGCATGGTTTTATTTCTGAATACTCAATTCTGTTCTATTGATCTGATTGTATTTTAGCAGGGCCATGCTGTTTTAATTCTTATGGCTTTGTAGTATAATTTAAAGTCTGGGATGATAATATCTGTTCTCTCTTTTTTTTTTTTTTTTGGTCAAGAGGACTTTCAATATTCATTGTCTTTTGCTATTCTGTATGAATTTCAGTAATTTTTGTTCTATCTTTTTAAAAAGCATCATTGCGATTTTTATTGGAATTGCATTTAATCTGTAGATAGCTTTTGACAGAAGAGCCATTTTGATAATGTTAAATTGAAAACGACCAACAGAATTAAAGCATAGAACGAGAGGACAAGGAGGAGGAGAACAGGGGCAGAGGCAGGCATAAAGGAATAAGTTGGTGCACAGGTGGAAAGGTGATGGGAGAGTATCAGGGTAGACAATGATGTAATACATATATATGCGTATAGATATATAAGTGTGAAGAATAAAAAGTAAATAAAAATAGTGGACATAGGAAGGACAAAAAAAAACTGTGTACAAAAATCTACTTTTAAAAGCACCTTGCTATCTCCTGTTGAAAATAAGATACACAGCACAGGGTGGGGGAAACAAGATCCACATTAAAGAACCAGTTTTACATGCAGAAATATGAATCTGTATATATTTTGTTATCTGTATTTTCCTATAGTTAACATTTTATATTATTTTCAATCTGCATACTTTAAGGGTAATTATCATATTAATTAATAGTTAATTATTTATGTAGTTTACATTTTGTCAATGAAAACTCTGAAAATGTAAGAACATTTTAGTTAATAGTCATAAAATAGAAAAAAAAATCAACAACATTTTCCTCTCCAGTTCTTATTATGCATACTATAAATAAGAAACACTAAAGCATTTCCTAATTGTTTTTATAAAGGTAAAATTTATTAGTAATAATATTTACCAAACTGGAGTCTGCAATATGTTTTTAAGTTGTTTACAGTTGTGAAACATCAATACAACCCTGATACATAATATTTTGATCACCCCAACTTCTCCTATATCCCTTTGATCTTATACCTCCTCCCCAACCCCATGCTCTGATTATCATACTTTACTACAAAGTCACTATAGTTTCATATTTTATAGACGTTCATAAAGAACATGCTATTTAATATATACTGATTTATTTTAATTTGATTTTGAGCTTTGTCTATGCTGTGTGTGTAAAGAATCTTATTTTTATTGCTGTCATTCCATTACATGGCTACTCATTTATGGAAATGTGGGTTGTTTCCAGTTTTTTATGCTAAAATATAAAGTTACAGTGAACTTTGAACAAGCCATTCTATGATTATGTTCTAATTTCTCATGGGTAAATAAGCTGGAGTGGGACTGTTGGATTGTATGGTAATGTATATTAACTTCATTAGATACTGCTATATTGTTTTCCATTTGTGTTTTCCTTGTATTGTGCTTTATCATATATTATCATTTATCATATCAGCAATATATATAAAGTGCTCCACATCTTTACCAAACATAGCTGAAAAATTTAAATATCCTAATGTGTGATATTTCACTTGACTATAATTTGCATTAACTTAATGAGAAACAATTCCAAATACAATTTGCTGTCACTTGTAAATTTCATTTGATAAAGTTTATATCCAAATCTTTTTCTAAGTTTATATTCTCTTATTGTCTTCTTATTGAATTGTAATAATTATTTAAATACTGTAAACATAGAGTTTTTACAAAATATCTACAAACATTTCTCCCTATATTATAGTTTGACTTTCCACTTTCTTAATAATCTTAAGTATAAACACCTTATATTTGATAAAATCAAATTTATTAATTTTTCTTTAATGTCTGAAACCTGTTTTTCCATCCAAAGCACAGATATTTTTCTCTCTTTCTTATGATAATTTTTAAAGGAATTACCTCTTAAAATTTAAGTCTATCCTTGTTTAAAACAAGGTTTTTTTCTGTATCATGTGAAGTAAGGTCTAGGTTTACTTATTTCCCATGCAGATATATGATTTTTACAACAAAATTTGTTTTATTTATCTATTTAAAAAATTTTTTTTGAGACTAAGTCTCGCTATTTTTGCCCGTGGAACCGCAGGCTCTCGTTGCCCGGGGTACCCCAGACTCAAGCAATCCCCAGCCTCAGCTTCCCAGGTAGCTGAGATTACAGGCACGCATCACCACGCCCAGCTATTTTTTTGGAACTAGGGCTCTCGCTACGGGCCCCAGGCGGGACTCGAACCGTGATCCCTAGCCCCGGCCGCTTCATAGGCTGAAGCTTACAGGCACGAGCCACCGTGCTCGGCCATTTGTTTTAAAAAATCCTATCTGGTTTACACCCAAAGAAACAATCAAACCTCATATCTGAGAGAGCTGGAGAAGGAAAACTAAAAATTTCCAAAAGCAATAAGAAGGAAGGAGATAATAAAAATCAACTAGAAATATGTAAAATAAAGATAAAAAGACAATTTAAAGATAAATGAAACAAAAAGCTGGTTCTTTGAAAAGATAAACAAAACGGATAACTCCCAGCCAGGTTCACAAGGAAGAAGAGGGAGAAAACTCAAATAGACTCATAAGTGAAAGAAAAGAAATGACAACAAAGCAGAAATTCAGAGGATAATTGGAAATTACAGCAAGCATTTTATGCAAATAAGTTCATCAACCTTGATGAGATGGACATAATTTTAGAATTATACACCATCCAAACTGGATACAGAAGACATAGAAAGTCTAAACAAGCCAATTTCAAGGAGCAAAATTGAAACTAATAAAACCACTCCCCCAAAACAAAAACTCTGGAAAAGGTGGGTTTACAAATGAGTTCAACCAGATGTTTAGAGATGAAATCGAAAAAGAAGGAAACTACCAAACACATTCTATGAAGCCAACATCACACCAAATATCAAAACCTAAGGTAACACAAAGAAAACTGCATGTCAATCTTCCTCAAGAGCACAGATGCAAAAATTCTCAACAAAATCCTAACAAGTAGAATCCAACAAAGCATCGAAAAGATAATACACCACAACGAAGTGGAATTTATCCCAGAGGAAAAAGGAAGCTTCAACACCCAAAACTCAATTAATGTACTCTAGAACATCAACGAAAACAAAAAATAAAAACCACATGATTTTATCAATAGAAACTGAGAAAACATTTGACAAAGTTCAACATCCATTTATGATGAAGTTCCTTGAAATTCTTTGGATAGAAGAAATGTGCCTTAACATATTAAAAGCAATATATAACAAACCCATATCCAATATTCTAAAGGGTGAAAAATAGACCTCTTTTTGAGATTGGGGATAAGACAAGGTCGTACATTCTCACCACTGCTTTTCAGTATAAAACTGGAAGTCCTAACCAGAGCAACAAGGCAAGAGAAGGACATACAAGGAATGCAAATAAGGAAAGAAGTAAAATTATCATTGTTTGCTGATGACATGATTATATATAGAAAATCCTAAAACTGTACAGAAAAAATAATGAAAACAATAAACCAGTTTAGTAAAGGAGCAAAATCAATACACAAAAATTAATCACCTTCTTGTATGCAAAAATAACTCCAAGTAAGAAGAAATTTTAAAAAAAAATCTAATTTACAATTGTACCAACAAAAATTAAATACCTGGGAATAAAGTTAACAAAAGATGTGAAAGTCTTATAGGAAGAGAGATATACAACATTGTTAAAAATAATAGAAGATACAAAGAAATGGAAACCTTCTCTGCTCATGGATTGGGAGAATTTATATGTTCAAAATGGTCATCTTATCAAAAGCAATCTACAGTTTCAATGTAACTCCAATAAAAGTCTCAATGATGTTTTTCAGAAATAGAACTAATAATACTGAAATTCATATGGAATAATAAAAAAAACTTTGAATAGCCAAAGACCTTCTGACCAAAAGGAGAGAGAATGAGGGTTTGCATTCCCAGACTTTAAATTACACTACAAAGCCATAAAATATAAAACAGCATTGTACTGGAACAAAACAGATACACAGGCGAATGGAAGAGAATGGAATGCTCAGAAATAAAGTCGCATATGTATGGTCAACTAATCTATGACAAACAGCCAAAAAACACATTGAACAACGATAGTCTCTTCGGTAAATGGTCCTGGGGAAACTGACCTGCTATATGCAAAAGAATGTCTCTAGACTATTCTCCTCATAATATATGCAAAAACAACTCAAAATGTATAAAAGAATTGGACATAAGACCTGAAACTATAAAATATATAGAAGAAAGCATATGCAAAACACTCCATGAACTATACTACAGAAACATCTTTCAGGACGCATCTATACAAACAGAAAATGAAGGAAAACATAAACGGGTGGGACTATATCAAACTAAAAAGTTTCTGTACTTCAAAAGAGAAAATAAGTAAAACAAAGAGATACCCAACCAAATGGGGAGGAAATTGCACTCTATTTAGCTGATTAGGGTTTAATATCAATGTTCCACAAAGAACTCACACGACTCAACAAAAACAAAGCCAAAATCCCAGTCAAAAAGGTGGAGAGAAGAGCCTAAAAGATGTATTTCCAATGAGGAAATACAAATGACTGAACAGACATATGAAAAAATGCTCAACATCACTTATAATCAAGGAAATGAAAATCAAAACCACAATAAGATACCTCCCCACACCAGTAAGAATGGTCCATCTCAGAAAAATGGGCAACAAGTGCTGGCATGGGTGTGAAGAAAAAGGAACATTTTACACTGCTGGAGGGAATGCAAACTGGTTCAGTCACTATGGAAAGCTGCCTGGAGGACCCTCAAACTATTGAAGATGGAACTACTATTTGATCCAGCAGTTCCACTTCTGAGAATCTACCCAAAGTTATCAAAGCACTAATTGAAAAGGACACCTGTATTCCTATATTTGCTGCAGCACTATTTACAAAATACAGGATATGGGAAACACCCCAAATGTCCCAAAACAAACAAATGGATCAGAAAATTGTGGTATATTTTCACAGAGGTATATTATTCAGCAATCAAAGTTGACAAACATATCATTTCTGGCCTCATGGATAAAGCTCAAAGGAATCATGCTAGCAGAAATAAGACAAAAAGAAAAAGAATATCAGATGGTCTCACTTATATGTGGGGTGTGGGAAAAACAAACAAACAAGAAAAAGTTAAACCTAACAAACTAATAGCATAGCTAAAGTTTAGAGTAAGGGAAAGGGAGGGAGTATGAAATCCAGGGAGGGATGGACACAGATTAAAATGATGGTTCCTAGGTGACATGGTGGTGGAGGAACATTGGGGCTTATAATGATGTCAAAAAGATTTTTTTTAAGTTTTTAAAAATGCTATCTGTTTTACAAGGCAGTTGCTTTAGAAACTTTTTCAAAACCATTTTACCACATATGTTTATAGGCTTCACTGGACCTAAGTCTATTTCATTAAATATATTTAATGTATATTCCATGTTTATATTAATTACTGCATCTTAAAAAGCCTTGATAACAGTAAATGTAAGTTTTCAAGCTTTATAATTATTTTGACTGTTTTACATCCTTTTATTTTTTATTAAAGATTTAATAATGATTTTATAAGTATTACTAAAATTTGCTGTTTGAATCTTTTTTTTTTTTCATGTTGGAAGTAGTTTATTGCAATCACAGGGAGGCACAGGTTCTTTTTTGAGAGAGTCAAATGAAAGCAGAACTCCCCAAACTGGAGCCAACAAATGCAAAGCTTTGTCTATCTTGAACCGTCCTTGACTTATTTTTTTTTTTTTTTTACCATCTGGAGCCAGTAGGTCCTTTTAATTTTCTTAAGTCATCTTATGAATACTTTACAGGAGAATCAAAGGATACCAAAAAACAACTTTTCAAGAAATTTTAACAATAATAAAACTTCTGTGTAGGCAAGCACATTTTGATAATATAAACATCAGAGAAGATGAAAAAATACTGCCACAGGTTACTATCCATTTCTCAGAACCCCTGAATGAGAGTATCTATTTCCTTTTTGAAATTAGAAGTACAAGTTTCATCATTTTAAGAAAACTCATTTAGGAAATGACCATTTGTAGATGCAGTCTTATATTCCCTTAACCTTTCAGTTTCATCATTGCCATTAAAGAATGTTTTACTCTCAGTCTCATTCTTCTAATTATGCTCTCATTCTTCTAGTAGAGTGAAGTATCTTTGCAGATTTTCTTCTTTTTACATACGGATGGAAAATGAAAAATTCTGAATTCCCAGTTTTGCTCAATGAAAGCTGAAAGCAGGTGTCAGCAGTGATTTACCTTCCTAATGATGATGCATTGCTCAGGGCAGTGTACTTAATATTTGATAATATTGAAAAATGGAGATGAATTTCTATGACCCTAGGCATTTTATTGTTTTATGTATTTATTTATTTGGTGGGAAGAAAACAAGTTACAGATAGGTATGCATATAACAATACCATAATTACAAAATTATAAGCCATACAAATAATATATTATTTACTGATGTCTGATTTAAAAGTTTCAAATGCCACAGGAATGACAAACATCAAATCCAGTGTACTGATTATTATTTCTGGGAATGTATAATGGGGAATAGGATAGAAGAGATAGCCACAGAGAATGTCAACTATCTCTGTGATGACTGTTTTTTTTAAATTTAATATTTTTCAATTTTGTATATATATGTGTATTTATATTTATATTACATTATTGTGTACCCCAGGGCTCTCCCACTTCCCTAACACCTGTTAACTATCCTATTCTTTTGTGCCCTTCGCCTCCCCTGCCTTCTTCCCCCTCCTCCTCTCGCTCCATTGTTCAGTCCCATTGGTTGTTTCTAATATTTCTTATTCACTTGTTTGTTTTTCCCTATTTTCATCATATAATTGAGACCATCCTGCACGTTTCTTTTTCTTTTTGTCTTATTTCTGCTAATATGAGTCCTTCTAGTTCCATACATGTTGCTGCAGATGACATATGTTTGTCCTCTTTGATTGATGTGTAGTATCCCATCGTGTACATATACCACATTTTTTCAGCCAATCGTCGGTTTTGAGGCATTTGGTTTGTTTCTAAATCTTGGCAATTGTAAACAGAGCTGCAATAAACATGTGCATACAGGTGTCCTTTTGAATTAGTGTTATCATGTCCTCTGGGCAGATTCCCAGTTGTGGTATTGCTGGGTCGAATAGTAATTCTACTTTCAATTGTTTGAGGGTCCTCCACACATAATAATAATAATAATAACAATAATAACAATAATAATAATAATAATAATAATAATAATAATAATAATAGTTAAGGTCTTCCATAGTGGCTGGACCAATTTACACACTCCCACCAGCAGTGTAAGAGAGATCCTTTTTCTGCGCATCAGTGCCAACATTTGCTGTTGTCCGTTTTATTTATATGGGTCATTCTTACTGGTGTAAGATGGTATCTCAGTGTGGTTTTAATTTGCATTTCTCTGATTATTAGTGATGTGGAGCATTCTTTCACATGCCTATCAGCTATCTGTATCTCCTCTTTGGTGAAGTGTCTTTTCATTTCTTTGTAAAGAGCCGGGTGCAGTGTTGTGAGAAAGGATGAGTGAGAGAGATTAACACAGACTGTGGGCTATTAGAAGCCTGGTTGGTAGCAACTTTATGGTTAATTATTAGGCTTTTTCTACGGTTTAGGTAAGGGGGGAAAGTGGCTAAAAGAATGTTTCATGACTAAATATTTAGGGAAGATTAATAGCTAAGGTAATAATATTTGGGTAAAACATTAGCTTTTGTGAGATAGTGGTGGGCAGGGAATTTATTTATATATTGTTGGTAATTTTTAAGGAATGTTTTTTAAAGTAAATATTGGGGGAATGGAGAAGCTGCTTTTTGTTTTTTGGACATTTGTTATGTTAGTTTTGTTTTTAGTGTTTTGAAGCCAGATAATATAGCAAAATGAAGTATTCTTCATTTCACAGTTATGTATGAGTTCTGTCTGGTCTCAACTGGCAGCCTCTGATAGTTCTCCCCATTTTTTGACTGGGTTTTTTGCCTTTTTTTTTTTTAACTGTAGGAGCTCTTCATGGATCTTTGTTATCAGACCCTTCTCACTTGTCCCGGGGGGCAAAAATTTTCTCCCAGTCGGTTGGGTTTCTTTTTGTTTTCTCTATTGTCTCTTTTGCTGTACAGAAACTTTTTAGTTTGATGTAGTCCCATCTATTTATGTTTTCCTTCATTTTTTTGCCAGCTGTAGTTGTTTCCCGAAATGGATTTCTGAGGTGAAATTAAAGAAAGGTTTTGCCCAGGTTTTTCTCTATGTATTTTATGGTTACAGGTCTCACATCCAAGTCCTTTATCCATTTTGAATTGATTTTTGTACAAGGTGTGAGGGTATTGTCCTGGTCCATTTTTTTTTTTTGCATGTCTTGATCCAGTTTTCCCAGCACCATTTACTGAAGAGGCTATCCTGTTCCAGTGTATGTTTTTTCCCCCTTGTCAAAGATTAGTTGACCATGAATGTGTGGTTTTATTTCTGGATATTCGATTCTGATATTGGTCTGTTTGTATGTTTTTGTACCAGTATCATGCTGCTTTAAGTTTATGGTTTTGTAGTATAGTTTGAAGTCTGGAATAATAACACATCAATTCTCTCTTCTGTTTGTCAAGAGGGTTTTGGCTATTCGGGGTCTTTTGTTGTTCCATATGAATTTCAGTTCTATCTCTGAAAGTGATTTATCATTTTGTTCTATCTCTTTGAAAAATGTCATTGGGATCTTTGTGGTCTCACAAGCCCTGTGTCCCACGGATTCACAATGTTCTATTGTACTGGGTCTTAGTTCTTTCTCCTCACCTCAATCTTCATGTGTATCTGCCTTTGAATTAGTTGTTTTGGTTGTTCCTGGTGAGGATTGACTGGATTTGGAGTAATCAGAGAGGGTGATCCATACCCCCATTCCTGTTGGCCCATGTGCCTGGCAGTCTCCCCCTATCAGAAAGGAGGTGCAAAGGAAATGGGAGTCTTCAGGGACATTGTTGGCCTACCTGGTGGAGATGGGCAGAAATATGGGGCAGGTATAGGGTTTTATTGTCAATTTCTTTTATCAGATTGAAGAATGGTTCTTCTGTTCTCTACTTCCTAAAGAGTGTCTACTATGACTGACTTAGAATTTTAGCAAATACAAAAAAAATTATTAAACAAACATTTTTCGAAATAATTTCACTGATAATATGTGTTTCCTTTCATAGTGTATGAACATGATAAATCACTTTAAATGATTTTAAAATATTACAATAACTTTGCATTCCTATATTAACCCATATTGTCATAATTTATTATCACTTGTACATATATTACTGAATTTTTTATGTTAAAATTTTGCTTGGATTATATATGTTCTATTGGTCTCCACATTTTCTCCTTCCAAATATTTGTAGAGATTTCATAAAGCTGGTTAGTCTTCTCTATATTTTTATATAATTACCAGTAAATGTAACTAGATGTTAAAACTTTGCTTTATTTTGTTCTATTTGAATTTTGCTTTTAAATTTTCACTGATCATTTTTTTTCTTATATTGTTGGAAAGCCCATAGTTCTCCTGCCAAGGAAAGTTTTTAAATATAAATAATTTAGTTATTTTAAGAAACGTAGGTTTGGCAGTTGCCCTGTGGTCATGGCACCTGATTTCCTGAGGTCCGCTGCATCCTTTGGTATGAGATTTCGGTGGGCCTGGCTGCTGCTCTTAGTTTAGGGAGATGGGGCTTGGGGTGTTAGCATCCATGTGGGTCCTCTGTTCTGTATGGGTGTGGGCAGGGGAACACTAACCCCTTCTGGGTTACTCCCACTCTTGTTAGTCCTCACCAGAAACAAGAAAACCATAAAAAATCCAATAGAAGAAACAGATGAGGTGAGGGATATGATTAAAAGCCATGGATACACGCTTCTTTTGGGTAGTACCCAGAAGAGCTTAAGGAGAACCACTGAACATAAGACAGTGAGACTAATACAGAGACGACCTATCAAGTTACTCCAACACTGTCTCTGGGGCCTAGAACTAGAATTTTGGCTCAGAGAAGCCTCCATCAAAAGAAAGGTGCATCCCCTCTGGACAATGGGAAGAAGGCCTCAGAAATACGGCAGCCACCTGACAGCTAAGTATCAAACCATGGTCATGGAGACCAACCAGACTAACCATCAGCTGACATCTGTCTCTTCAAAAGAACTCAACAGACTATGGAGAGAAACCAGGTTCTCTAAACCAGAAGCCAGAACTTAAGACCGAAAACATACAAACAAACAAGAAAACACCAAAAACAGGGACATTTTGCAAGAAAGAACAGGTACTGATGGATTCCAAGTGAGCTCAGACTGACTGCCCAACGCAAGTTAAGACTGGAAATCTGAGCAGTTCATCATGCCTCCAGGAACACAGATCCTCATCCAGGAAAAGGACATTGCTCCAGAAAAAGAAGTGACAAGAAAGGGAGTTAAGGGGAAGTGGGGCATACCCAAGGGGATCAATAACCATACAAAGGTGATTGAAGTTGTGTGATGCTGAAAGTAAATACAAAAAAATAAATCAAAAAATGTAGGACTGTTCAAATTATCTGTCATTTCTTGAGTTAGTTTCTGCAATCTGTATTTTAATTTACTCATCTTTTTAAAATTCTCAGAATTTTTGGCATAAGATTATTTATATTTTTAAGTATTTTAAAATATCTCTATAGTCTGTCTTGATTTCTCCCTTTTATTAATATTGATGATTTGTATATTTTTTCTTTTTCTGTCAGTTAGGCAAGACATTTGTCAATTTTATTATACTTTTTAAAAACATGGACTTTAATTTTATCCTTTGTTGTATTACTGATTTCTGACTTATGATGTTTATTTTACAATCTATTTATTCTTCTGTATTTAGTTTCATTGTTTATAGACTTTTTTTCTGCATAAGTATGAAAAGCTGCAGATTTTCTTTTAAGTACTCTTTTACTATAACCTATATTTAGACACTATATTTCATTTAATCAAAATATTTTATAACGATTCTATGATTTTCATAAAACCATATATGTTATTTAGCTTTTTACTATTTTGAGGTTCTCTTGATGTTTTTGTGATTGATTTGCATTTTCTATGGTCAGAAAAGTAGTCTTATTTTAATATTCTTATATTAAATGAAACTTGTATTATGACATAGGATATGATCTGTTTGATGAATGTTATACGCACATAAGAACTTATATTCTGCTGCTTTGAAGTGATGTGTAAAATAAGAGCAGTTTTATTGCCAGGTAGTATTAAGAAAAAGTGATGCAATCACTAGCATAATAGTAGTTTGACTATCTTTTCAGACTGTTATCTTGATTTTTTTCTTCATTTTGTTGAAACTTTATTATTAGGTATATATACATTGTGCACTTTTTTGTCAACTTCTAGGTGAATGGATTTCTTTACCAGTAACCTTGTTTATTATGAAATCTACTTTGTTTGATGCAGAATAATCATTTTGGGGCTTTTAAAAAAACCTGTGTTTTCCTAGTGTATCTTTTTAATGAGATATATTTAACTTAGAGCTGTATTCATATTTTTGATAGTTAATTTTAAGTGTCAAATTGGCTGAGGTATATAGGGTGCTCAAATATTTGAGCCAATCTTATTTGTCTCAAATATTTGTGTCTATGAGGTGTTTCTGTGTAAGATTAGCAAGTGAAATGATAGACTGAGTAAATAACACTGATTACCTTCCCCAAAGTAGATGACTTCATCCACTCAACTGAGGCCTGAAGGATACGAAAAGTCTAATTTGTCTCATGTGGGATATTCATTTCAGTGCCTTAAAAAACAAACAAGTAAAACTTTGTGCTTTTATGATGTATCTATTTTATGCAATTATCTTTAACTTCTTTGCACAAGAAATATTAAAAATAATTCTTCCCTTTTTGATGACTGGGTTGTATTTAGGGTCATAGCTGAAGATCCCTTTGTAAACTATAGAACTCCATGCAAATGAGAGTGTTGAGAATTGTAGGAATGGGGTGGCAGAAATGATGAACAGTTATTTTCATAATTGCTTAAATAATAAAACTGCATATTGGGAAGAATTTCTTACAAAATTTTAGTGAATGCTAGTAATAACGTACACTTTAGGTTATGGGTTAGCAAAAAAATATAAATTGGTTTTAAGAAAAGAAGTTTTTAAAAATATTGGGACAACTCACTGGGAAGACCAAGTGGTGTGCAAATCCAGTTAAATCCAATGCTCCAGTGTTGCTATTGTTTTCCCTTTATGCCTCTAGCTCTCTCACCTCAACTCTGTTACTTTCTTTAACTTTCTGCATGTGGTAGTAAGGTAATAATAGGCAACTTGATTTCATATCCCAACAACTTAGCAATATCAATAGATAGAATGACTCTTTCAACAGTTGTTCCATAAGAAATTTTCCAAATCCTATTTGGGAGGTTTTCCCTTTTCTGAACCAACCACTATAAACAGGAAAAAGTGATATCCTAATTGCTCAGGTTTCAGAAATCAAGGACATTTTATGTATTTTAATTCCAAGCTTAGTAACATACAATCTTTGATCTTCCAATGAGTATTAATAGGATATAATGAGTCACACAAGAGGTTATGATTAGTTCTATTCAGTTAATGATCAGAGATAAAGTCACAAAATGTTTTTGCACTTTCTTCAGCATTTTTGTTTGCTATTACTATACATTTTGCTACTTTGCTACGTGAAGTAGCAAGAAAGTAGCAAACCTTGACAAAAATTTTTTTCACAGCAACAGAAATGCAATCACTACATTACATAAATTGCGTGAAAATAGAGGGAAATCAATACTACCTTCAAGCCAGTTGTCTTCTCTTTTCATTCATAATATACTCAATTTGTATATTTAAATACTATATGATAGTTGTTATTTTTGCTTGTGTCTTACTTCTCATACTAGGCTGTTAACTACACAAAAGGAGAAAAAGACTGTGACTTTTTACCTTTGCATTTTTATAAGATCAAGGTATAATTGCAGTATCATAATACCTTGTACATATTAGGGTCTCAATAAATTGTTCAATGAATGAATGAATGAACCATTGTTAAATATTTATAGTGTTAGATATCATTTAAGTGTTTTAAATATATTTACTGATGGTCTCTTCCTAGCCAGCAATTCTATGAGAATACTACTATTTATTCCTATTTTACAAATGAGCAAATTAATGCGCAGAAAGGTCATTTATTACTTTCTTCTTTATTACAAGTGCTTGTAAGTAAAAACCAGATTTTGATTGTATGTAGCCCAATTCTACAGTGTTCTAGCTGACCCTTTTTTATTAAAGAAAGCTATTGGAATACTATCTTAAAGAGTAAGAGAAAGAAGGATTGTACCATTTTAATAATCAAAACCAATTTGCTATAGCTAAAGGAAGCAAAGATTATGTTAACTTCAGAAATTGTCAAAGCATAAGGGTGTTATCCATTAACTAGATGAGTCAAATGATGATGCAAGAAAAAGCATTTAGTGGTGAGCTGAGGCAGTCATGAGCAATTGTTAGTATTGTACGAAAACTGAGAAATGATTATTCTTTGTTCTTAGGTAGCCATGTAGAAATAAACAAAATTAACTGACAAGGTGCTTCAATTGAACTCACATTCTGAGTTCATTAGATAGCAAGTTGTCTCTTACTACAAAGCTTAATAAGCCTCAGATATTTCAGAGAAAACACAAAGCTTCACACAGCAATAATAGCAACAGCAGGTTTACCACTAGGACTCTTGCTTGCTAGTATATTTGATTTATTTTTTCTTTTTTGATTATAATTTTTGCTATTTATCTTAACACCTACATTTAAGTAAGTTGAAACAAAGATAGTCACTAATCTTGGATGACTCTAGAAAAACTGTAATTTGAGTGACATTTCTCTAGTCACTTCTTAATTTTCTTTGAACACCACTTTAGTATTCTTTGCTCTGTAAATATCTAAAACACAAATTTAGTTAAGTTGGAATATAATAAAAATATTATTTTCAATTAGAGGACATTTAATAGTAAGCAATGTTATGAGTTTTCCAAGAAGGTGCATTGTTATCGACTCATTGTGGATTTTTTGTTTTGTTTTGTTTTAATTTTTGCTCTTAGAATCACAATATTGGTTGATTTCCTTGGTTGACATGCCACTAGATCACAGGAAACTGCCAGTAACAACTGCCACTCATATTCAAGCACTTTTATTTACATAGAAGGGTGAACCTGTCTGATTGCCTACTCAGTAATACCTTTCTGAGAAGTAATATGGAAATAGGGTATGGCAGACTATAAATTTCATGTTTTGGAAAGAATACAATTATAGTCAAAATCATGGGCCATATGTTGCAAAGAGGATTTTCTAACATGAGTTTAGAAAATGCAAAATAACGCATTTGACATTAGTCTTTCCTTTGGAGGTAGAGAAAGAAGAGATAGTAGCAAAATCTTATAGACATGTTGCCATAACTTGTATTTTATAGTTAATATATTTATCATCATCTTAAAAGTATCAGCATATTCTGACTAAAATAGAGTTTTACAGTGATAGTCTTGTTTGATATAACATGTATCAGCCTTTTACTGTAGTGACTTGAGTTACTGAGACATTAATGGGAATGCTCATTTTGTCATATAGAATTATGTTTTCTTTAGCATTGTAAAAACTCTGTTATCAATAGTAAAGTGCTCACCAATGCTGTGACACATAAATTAGGACCACTCTGTTCTTATGACAAATTAGTAGATAAGAATTGAATATTTTCTCATTGAATGTATTTTTGAAGGAATGTATTTTTGAAGATATTTCTCACCATGTAAGATAATGCAGCAACTGAGATTTAACAGGCTTTGGTTATTGACTAACCACGTAATGTTCTATAGGCAAAGTCTTATTTTTACCTGGAAGTCTTCAGTGTGCCTTTTTCTCATGTACTTATACAAACACACACACACACACACACACACACACACACACTCACACTTTTTATTGCTAGTATTTGAAACATTATTTACTGGTATTGATTTTAAAAAGCTTAATAATCTGTTGTCATGTTTGGTTTTTTGAAAAATCTTAGACTATTTGAGTTTGTAAGTATATCTTTGTGATGAGTCAAATTATATATCATGAAGAAGCCATGGTTTAAGGCTACTTCAGAAAACAATATCCAATCATACACAATAAACAACAAAATAAAAATCTGAGTATTCAATCCCAAATTCTGTGTTGGAGATTTTAAGTGTCACAAGGAATACTTAAATAAACCAATCAGACTCAGTACAGTCTTGTGTCTCATTGTTCCTGAAACTCCTGTTCATCCTGGATTCTCACTAACAGCATTAAGCAGAAATGACTAAATATGTATTTTGAATTAGTATTTAAGTTCACAAACAAAAATTGGTACTTTAATATTTTATGTTTAATCCAGGAGAATGTAAAACAGCAATGATTAGGATCAAATCTTAATGTAGGGGGAGACATTCTTTCCCTTCAACTCATTCTAAAGATACTATATGACAGTGAATGTTGTGAATTAAAAAAATAAATGTTATAATATACATATTAGTGCAAAATAAATAAAAATATTTTATGTTTTAAAATCTTTAGCAATTTTGATTCTATATAAATAAACATGTATGATGTCATTTTTTTAGGGAAAAAAAGGGAAAGTTCATAATTCCAGAAAGGAAATATCTTTTAGCTAAGAGTCAAATTCTATATAATGACAATCAAGTGTGTCAGCCACTATAAAAAATTCATAAAAAATATAACATATAGCCCTCACTCTCAAAAGTCTATCATCTAATGAGTAATATGGAGACATTTAAAACCACAGGAGGCCAAAAAAAAAAAAAAAAAAAAGTAACGCATATCTCCTTGTAAAAATGTTAACTAACTCAGATATATTTTCTTAAAATTTAAGATTTTATCATTTATTTTATTTATATAATTGCAGACATTTACTACATGGGATGTTTGAGTCTGAGGAGTATTTGATTTAATAATGATTTTTAAAATATTTATTTCTATTCTTTTATCTAAGAATCACCCCACACCTAACAACCTTACAAACATTCCTCCTGAGATTTTAGAGGAAATTCTGTAGAGCAATTTTTATGCAGTTGGCTCTCAGGATCTGCTTCTCTTATCCTTTTTTGCTCTCCCAAAAAAGGTAAACTGCAACTTTTTGGAAAACTTACGTAGGCCTATTTTCATTAAGGTTTGCCTTATTTTTGACATTTCCTTTAAATGTAGCTGTGAAGAGGTCTTGAAGGATCTCAAGGACTAACTATCCATAGCACTCTGCTAGAATCACTCAAAAAATTTGAGTTGGACTTATAACTCAAAAGGAAGTAGAAAAGAGGGAATAAGTGAAGTAAGAAAACATGAATGAGGCAAGTGACTCAAAAAGAGTGTAAAAGGTATTTTTTGGGCTTTGTTTACTATTATTTTTTTAATGAGAGAAGCAAAATCATTTACTCTTATGTCCAAAATCACATCTTGAACTTGTGATGATGAAAATAAAATAATTAACTCCTGGTTCTACATCCAGGACTCTATTAGACAATCATTTCTTACTTAATTTTTAAGAAATATATTTTATATATCTTAAACTTCTTTGATAATGAAATACTTTAGTAAACTTAGGTAATAAAACATGTAATTTATTAATAAAAATTTCCCTCATTAGACACTTTACATTAATTTAGGATTATACCCCCAAACCATATCTTTTTTTAAATGGTACCATTTAAAAATTCCTATCCTGTCAATACTTCTGCACTCAGATTTTTCTTGTTTTAATAGTATACTTTTTTTTTTTTTGAGACAAGGTCTCGCTGTTTTTGCCCGTGGAACCGCAGGCTCTCGTTGCCCGGGCTACCATGGACTCAAGCAATCCCCAGCCTCAACTTCCCAGGTGGCTGGGATTACAGGCACGTGCCACCACACCCAGCTATTTTTTTGGAACTAAGTCTCGCTACGGGCCCCAGGCGGGACTCGAGCCGCGATCCCTAGCCCTGGTCGCTTCATAGGCTGAAGCTTACAGGCACGAGTCACCGTGCCTGTCCCTAATAGTATACTCATATCATTAAAAATCTCTTGGTAGTATGGTTTATTTGGGCAGAAACAAAAGAGTAAAAGACTCATTAATTCCAAATCAGAAAAATGACTAAAACTATCTGGTTCTCAGTTACTTTCCTTTTCACTTTATACAACATCCCAAACATTGATCACATGTCAATTTTCTGATTGCATTTCAACCTGACCGTTGCGTTGTCAGGTCAAATAACTTCATAGAACCCTATATCTGCTTTGGAAGTGCTGGTGCTGCCTTGGGTTTCACATATTGGTCTTCTAGCTTTTAATATGAGAAGCAGGTTTCATCACAAGTTCTACCCCTCTCTTAGGATTCTACATTTTCTTCTCCTCTTGAGTCAGAGTTCTGTGAAGAGAATGACTTTAGGAAGAAGATATTCAGGATCCACATGATTATTGAATGACTTTGGGTAAACAGGAAGTGTACTTCCAGACTAGCCTTTAACTCAGGTTAAGACCTGAGTAAGACAGTCTGTGAGCAAAAATGGGAAAACACTGAATTAAAAGTGACCTCAGTGAACTAAGCAATTACTTAATTTCTCTGACACTCTTCTTTGCCTTCATTAAGAGCAATAATGATGCAGAAACAACAATGGTCACATTTCACCTTGCCAATATAGTGTGGTCATCAAATTTCATGAAGTTGGCAAAATCTTTTTAAACTCTTGAGTACTTCATAAACGATCAACTTTTGTTAATATAGCTTATCTGAAAACTGCTAAGTTGTTTGCCCCAGGACTGTACTTATGCAATTAACTTTTCCTGATTCCATTACATGGCTCCCTCTCTCTTTCAAACTATGGCCCATTCCAACTATCTACAAAGGTGGCACATGCTATCCATCAATATCTGTAATAAGAAGGTTGTTGTCCCCTAGCCTCCCAAAATATACCACGTTTCCTGATTAACACACAACTCATGTTAATATTTGTTTCTTTCCTTGTTCTTTAATCTGGGAAGCTTTTTGTGAAGTTAACATCCTAATGGCATAAAAAGAGTTATCCCAAGTGATTCTCTTGCAGGAAAAGAAACACGACATTTGTGGATGACAGGCTAAGGTAGTCAATGGCAACCTCTCTTCCACTTCTGGGTTAGCTCATTGTTTACCTAATTGCCAGTAATAATATTTCATTGTGTAAAGAATGTTGGCACCAAGGGGGCCAGGTTCCAGTTTATTGATGGCTCAGAGTTTATGAATTGATGCCCTCAGCAGGTTGCTGCCCTGATGAATGGCAATTACTGTGGCTCCCACAGAGGCGATTGTAGCCAGAGCATTTACTCCTTTCAAATAATTGCCCCTGAGAAGCTGAACAGGTAATTGTAACATCTGAAAACCATGCTTTTGGCTCTGAATCAAAGAGTATTAATCACCGTAACAGAGGTGTTTTGGAATGACCCAAAAGAGTTGTTAAAGAATGGTCTCCAAAGTGTTTAATTTTAAGATGAATTGGATAAACCTTAGCAAGACACCCCACCCCCAGCCCCACTTAACAAAAATTTAAATGTTGTAAAGACACCCAGGTAACAGTTAGGGGTGCCAACATTTTTTAAGTTATAATACCCTATGGTGTATGGATAATTTCAGACTTTATATCTTCTTTTACTCCTCCATGCTCCAAGCAGGCTAAACTACTCATTAAACTCTAAAATATTATGTGTTCATTCTTGCCTCACAATATTTGTTGTCATTATTATTTCGTGTCACTCAGTTAAAGTGTACATGAGAAAAAGAGCAAGATTGAAATAAAATTTAATTTTCACTATGTTTGTTGAGACTAATTAGTAAAAATTGTTCAATATAGAAATTAGTAAAATCTTAAAGTCATGCATTTGTCATTTACAGAATCAAAACCTAGGTCATCAATTTATATTGGTACCATGAAAAAAAAAAGGAAATATAACTTCTTTGTTTAAACTTTAATTTGGGGGAAGTATAATGATCAAACATCTATTCTCAAATTATTGAAAATAGGTACATAATGTTGAAAAGAATTATCAGTTATGGTCCCCTTTAAAGGCAATTCAATCATTATCATTAAGAATTACACATGCATTTATAGAAAGCTGAAAGAAAAATTAACATTTTAAGTAGCAAACAAGTTTTAACAAGCTACATCATTACTAAAATATCAAAAGTCAAAAATAAGTTAAATAATATTAAGATATTTCAACAAGATGGAAAAAGAAGAGTTTCTTGTTTCCTTCCCAGCATTATCATCTAACAGTAAATCAGAGGGGCAGCTCTCCAATAGTATGGTGCTTGATGCAAAATTTAGATACTGCCTGGATTATGGATTTCAGCGACACACAGACTGTAACTGAAGACAATGAGGAGAATCACACCTCTTTGAACTGATGGTGGATGAAAACAAATGACTGAATGTTGCAGTCCTGGGTGATGGGCACATTTAGATAGACTAGCAGCTCATGTAAGGGCCCTGTATGTTGGGAGAGCAAAGTAGTGTGGAAGGATGCAGCCAAGGGGAAACAGTGATTGAGGAGCTAGATTGCTCTAATACAGACTGCATTCTAGTAAGAAGATCAGGAACTGTGTTCCAGAAATACCTCTCCTTCCCTTACACGGGTACTTACCTTGTGAAGCATACTGTTAGTACACAGATTGTAGAGTCTCAAAAATGAAACCCAGAGAGGAAGGGTATCAATAGTGTCACCATGAAAGTCTGTTCCACAGCATAATCACACCAGTTGTTGGAGCCCAGTTGTTGGTGCCCTCACCCTGTTGACTCTCTAATTGCAAAAACAGGTCTTAGTAGATATAGAAGACAGCAAAATTTCAAAATTAAATGAAATAGAGTCATAGCACGTTAAGCAAAAGTAGGCAATTATCTAAATTAGCAACTCACATATTTTTCTTAATGTAGGAAAACCTAAAACAATGATTATATATATATATATATATATATATATATATATGAATATGACACCTGGCAACTTGATGCTGCAAGGGGACATGCATAATGAGGAAGTGCAACCCCTCCAGAATGTAACCACAGATATCTGAAAGATTCTTTCCTCTTATAAGGTAGAATTCAAGTAGTTATACTAAAGAAAATCAAAAAGAAGAAAATATAGGGGAAAGTTCAAATTATAAAAATAGAATCCTCCCCTGAAAATAAACAAATCAAAGAGCCACAACAAAATTCAGAAAAATAAGCTCAGAAATACACAAGAACCTAAGGTTATAAGAAAATAAAGATACATAATATAAAAACTCAGTAGAGGAAATTAGAAAAAAATCCTGGAGCATGATGTAGAATAATAATAGACCAAATACAAGATTAAATCAGTGAACTTCAATTGCAGAAAGTTCTCAGGTGAGAGTAGGTAGAGAAATAATGTATAAAATAAATGACAAAGCACTTTGAGAACAATCCACTTGCTCAGTAGGGAAGTCAACAAAAGAAAAAAAATTGGAAATCCCAGAAGAGACTAGAGAGAAGGAAAAGAGTTTTTGCAAAGAAAAAAGTGGAGGAAAAGCTCACAAACTTAGGGAAGAAGTAAATATACAAGTCTATGAAATTAAAAGAACACCTGGTTATTTAAATGCAATTAAGTCTACATCAAGACACATAGCAGTGAACTTAGAGCTCAAAGCAAAGAAGTATATTAAAGGCTGCTTAGAAAAACAAACAGACAAACAGGTAACACATAAAGACACTCTCATCAGACAAAAGTCAGACTAACTAGAAAAAACTCTAGGCTCAAAGAGAGGATGAACTCATATATTCAAAATACTGAAAGACCAAAATGTCCACCTGAGAATATTATATTCTGTAAGACTATTTCAAACATGAAGGTAAAATAGATACTTTCAGACTTGACCAAATAAAAAGCTGAAGGTGTTTGTTAACACTAGACTTCCTCTACAAGTCAATGTTGAGAGAAACTGTCTTATATAGATAGAAGAAAGAAAAGTCCTTTAAAAGTTGATATAGAAATAGAAAGAACCAAAAAAGTAAAAAAAAGAAGGTAAGAAGGAAGGAAGGAAGGAAGACAGTAGCAACACTTCACAAATCAATAACCACCCTTAATGTAAATGAACTCATTTATCAAAAGGTACAGAGTAGATGGTTAGATTAGAAAACAACACACAACTTGTGCTGTCTTTAAGAGACTCATTTGAGATAAAAAGATACATATAGATTCCATGTAAAAAATTTGAAAAAAAACCCTAGAAACAAACTTATACAATTCAATAAAAAGTAAACAAGTAATCTTATCAATTATGGGAAGAAAATCTAATGTCACTTTTTAATAACATATACAAATGGCCAGTAAACACATGAAAAATTCTCATCATCATTTATCATCAAGGAAATGAAAACCAAAACCACAATCAAATACCTTTTCACACCTATGAGAATCATCCATATCAAAAAGACAAGAAAAAATAAAAATGACAATCACCATTGGTATGAGTGTAACCTACTCTAACCACTATGCAAATCAGTATTAAAGTCAACAAAATATTAAAATAGATCAATCATATGAGTCATCAATTGCAGTGTAGATATCTTATTAAACAATGAAAAAATACTAATTGAAAGACTATATGCACTCCTAGTCATTGTAGCTGTGTTTACTTTAGCCAATTCATAGAAACAATATAAGTGCCCAGGAACAGATGTGTGATTCAGGATATATATATATATATATATATATATATATATATATATATATATATATATATATATATATATATATATACACTCAGTGATTGAAAAAGATAAATATTGTCATTTTTGACAGCTTGAAACCAGAAAGGACTACGTTAAGTGAAATAAGTCAGCATGAGAAAAAAACTAGATTATTTCATTTGTATGTAGCATGCAATGAAACAAAAGAAAAGATTAAACAGAACTAAAATTCATAATAAAAGCTATAAAGTTTAGACTGCCCAAAAGGCAAAGTAGATGGTAGGAGCTAAGGGAAGGAGGGGAATGAATTCACTGCAATAGGTAAGTTTGGGTGCTTTGGGGGCTGGCAGAGTATATAAAACACATCTGAAAATTTGTGAATCTATACCCCTACCATATACAATGTTGCAAACAGTTACCATATTAAAAAGCATTTAAGTTTTTTATTTAAATATGATAAATTAAAATTTTAAAAATAAGATAAATTTTAAAAGGAAATAATAATAAGTGCAAGGGAAAAGAGTGTAGCATACAAAGTCACCTGTATTAAACTTTCATTGATTTTTTCAGTTGATATGTTCAACACTTCAATAGACTGGAATTGCAAATTCACATTTCTGAAAGACAAAATCTGCCAACCAATAAAACACTACCCTGCAGAGTCATCATTCAGATATAGTGGAGAGAGAAATACTGTCCCATGGAAACAAAAGATAATGAGTTTGCCACCCCAGACCTTCCATACCTGACATATTTAAAAGGTTCTTTCACCTGATTAAAAAAATGAGGTATACAAACCTTGAGCAATATGATAAGTAGTAATGCATGATCAGCAGTTAGATAAATGTTATAATACAGCAAAATATAAAACAAAAGAAATGATGGAAAGAATTTCTATCAGGTGAAGATGAGCTGATTCTAGCACAAGAAAAAGACTATTATAAATATAGATGTTTGATATAACTCTCACAACATAACCACAAACCAAAAATGTAGACTAGTGGCATTAATAGGAAGAAATGTAGAAACTGAGAGAACAACAAGAGAAAGCCATCCAAATGAAAAAACAGATAGAAATATATAGAAAAAGAAACAACAGAAAGAAAAAAAAATGTAGAAGTAAAGCTAATAATTTTCATATATTAATAATTATGCTAAATGTGAATGTTACTTGCTTACCACTGAATGTTTCAGAATGGCAGCTAGGATCTGAAAACAACAAAACACTAGTCCATTGCACCATTGCAGCACTAGTTTTGTTTTGTTTTTAATTTTTATTTTTAAAATTTCTTACATTGATCATTTTTGTATGATTGTTGGTACCCCTGGGATACCTCCCCCCTCCTGACACCTCCCTCCAGTCACTTAGATTCCTCTCTCCTTGTTTGTTGTTCTATATTTAGCCTGTTGGTTTCTTCTTTTTCGGTGATGGTGTCCTTTTCCTGGGCAAGGGTCTGTGCTCCTGGGACAAGGCAAATGATGCTGCTTATATTTTCAGTTTTAACTTTGCAACAGGCAGCCAGTCTGTGTTCCTTTGGAATCTATCAATGCCTCCTCATCGCTGGTTGTTTCCACCAATCCTATTTTTGTGCAATTTCGCTGTTTCTTCATCTTATAGTTCTGGCCTCTGGTTTAGGGAGCCTGACTCCCATCATTGCAGGGTAAGGAAGTTCCTCAATGGGGACACCATCTTCAGATGGCTGGTGCTACTTGTCTCCTCTCCTTCAGTTTGCAGTTTTGTTATCAGGCCGATGCCACATCTCTGTAACCTTCCTCTCCCGTGTAACAGGGAGGGGTGCTTTGCTCTCTTCGGAGGCATCTCTGAGGGATTTTGGCTCCCAGCCCCTGATGAGGCAACAAGTGTGATAAGCCATCATCCTAGCTGGTCTCCTAGTCCTGTATGCAGTGACTCTCTCCATGTTCTTTGGTCCTGCCCAGGAGACATGTGTGTCGAGGATCTTTATCTGTTCCTTCACCCATTCTTTGTCTGTAGCTAGATTATTTGCACTTCTCTTATTCCTGATGAGGACTGACTGGAGGGAGAGTGAAACTAAAGTGAAAGTAGACATCAAGTTATTTCAAAGTAATCTGCCCTTCTCGTATCTGATAAATCAGTGTTTTAGTGAAAATGGTATATCAGTGATTAAAAAAAAGCACTGAATAAATATCAAGGGAGCAATTTATCAAGAATATATTATTGTCATCAGTATTTACATACCCAATACAGGTACACTGAATATATAACAAACTATCAACAAACTTTAATATATGGCATTGACAGCAATACGATAATAGGGGATCTGAAGAAACTGTTACATCAGTGGGTAGATTCTTCAAACAGAAAAGTAAACAATAGATAAAGGCCTTAATTAAAAAAAATAGATCAAATGAACTTAAGACATTTTAAAGAATCTTCCACTCCAGGAAGAAGTGAATACGTATTTTGTCTCAAGTGCACATGGAAATATTTCAAGAATAGGTCTCTGCTGAGACAAAGATATTTCTCTTAAAAATTTATAAAGATTTAATTTATGTCCAGCATGTTCTTTATTATAATGATATAAAATTAGAAATCAACCACCAAAATAAAACCACTCTAAAATACAAAATACTTTGAAACTAAAACAAAATTATTTTGAATAACTATTGAATCAAAGAAGAAATCAAAGAAGCAAAATATTATCTGGAGTCAAGCAAACATGAAGTCACATGCAACCAAGTCCTACCAGATAGTATAATTATGGTGCTAAGAAGGAAGTAATAAAGCCTACATCACCAGGAAAAGAAAAAAACAAATAAATAATATAACATTACTTCTGAAGGGACTCATAAAAGAACAAAAGAATAAAAAAATGAATAGAAATTGGCCAATAATAGCAATTAGAGCAGAAACAAATAATATGGAAGCCAACAAGGTGATACAAAGGATCAGTCAATCTGGTACTTTTTAAAATGATAAATAAAATTAATGGTCCCTTAGCAACATTCCAAAAGATGAGAGTAACCCAAATATAAAGAATCAGCAGTGAAAGAGGGACATGAACCTCTATATGCAAACAAGTTGGAAAACCTCGTTGAAATGCACAAGTATTTAAAACCATGCAATTTAAAACTGAACCAGGATGAAATAAAGAATTATATAAACCAATCACAAGCATGGATTTCTTTTTTTTTTTTTTCTTTTTGAGACTAGGTCTTCCTATTTTTGCCCATGGAACCACAGGCTATGTTGTTGCCTGGGGTACCACAGACTCAAGCAATCCCCAGTCTCAGCTTCCCAGATAGTTGGGATTACAGGTGTGCACCACCATGCCCAGCTAATTTTTTGGGACTAGGTCTTGCTATGTCCCCCCGCCCCACCGCGGGACTCGAACTGTGGTCCCTGGCCCCACCAGTGACTTCCTATGCTGCCACCTACAGGCATGTGCCACCATGCCTGGCCTACAAGCATGGATTTCTAAAGAGTAATCAGTCTTTCTAGAATAAAGTTCCAGATGACTTCACTAGTCAATTCTACAAAATCTTCAAATATGGTATAACACTTTACTTTTCAAAATCTTAGAAAGTATTATGTAGGGAGAGCTCCAAGTCACATGTTACAATGCCAGTTATCTTGATGCCCAAACTAAACAAGGACAACACAAAAAAAATGCTATCAACTAACAGAATTAATGAATTAGATACAAAAATTCTCAACAAATATTTGGCAAATTGTTCCTAGCAACATATACAAAGAATCATAAATTATTTGCAACTGGGATTGGGATTCATTTCCAGATAAGCAAAAAATGTTTTCAATGTTAACCACATCAAGAAAGAGAAAATAAAGGTCACATAATCTTGTCAACAGATGCTGAAAAAGAAATCAACAAAATTCATTACTCATTTACGATAACTACTGTCAATAATGTAAGAGTACAATGAACATAACAGAATAATTAGGGCCACATATGACAAAACCATTGTCAACATAATTTCACTGGTGAGAAACATCTTTTGCCTAAGATCATGAGAAAAAGCAGCATACCAACCAGAGTACCAACCACCACTATTACTATTCAGCATAGCATGAATGACTTGGCCAGAGCCATTAGGCAAGAAAAAGGCATACACAGAATCCAAATTGAAAAAGAAGAAATAAAACTATCAATATTCACAGATGGCATATTTACATATATTGAAAACCTGAAAGATTCTATCAAACTACTATTTGAAATAGTGAATAAATATAGTAATGTAGTAGAATACAAACTGAAAACATGAACATCTGTTAAGTTTCCATATGACAAAAATGAATGAGAAGAAAAGGAAATAAGGGAAACAATCCCACTTGCACCAGAAAGAATGAATACCTGGATACCCTACAAAGTAGTATAAGACCCGTACATTGTGTATTATAATACACACTTAAAGAAAATAAGAGAAGATACAAAGAAATGTAAAGATGCTCTATATTCATGGATTGGAGAAATAAACATTGTTAAAATGATCATATTACTTAAAGCAATATACAGATTCAACACCATATGACATTTTTTCAGGGAAATAAAACAACTATAAAATTTCAATGACACCACAAGATGCAATATTAATTGCAAAGAAAACAAAGCAATACTAAGCAAATGAGACTTATCAAAATAAAAAAAGAGAAAGTTTGTATAATGAGAAAACCATCACAAAAATTATAAGGCAATCAATGGAATGGGAAAAGATGTATACATGACATGTTCAAGAGATGGTTATTTTTCAATTAACATAGTAAAATAACACTTAAGAGCGCTAAGCAAGCCAATCAAAATATGAGTAAAATACAGTTCTCCAAAGAAGACATTCATCTGTTCTATAAGCATATGAAAAATATTCAACATCATTTATTAAAAGGGAAATTCAAATCAAACCACAAGAATTCATCACCTTACCCCTGTGAGAATGGCATATATATATATATATATAGTGTTAATTAAAAATGTAGAGAAAAACTGATACTCATCTATTGTTGATGGGAATATAATTTGGTACAGCCTCCATGGAAAATGGTAAGGAGACTCTAGAAGGAACGGAAGTGGAGGGAGGGGGGACTAGGGATGGAAGGATGAAGGAAGGGAAGGAAATACATATCATATGATCCATAGGATTCCCATGCTAGAGATGTGTCCAATTTATTCTGTGTTATGTGGTTACAAAAATGAGCATGTTGGTTCCAGCCCCTTTCTCACAGAGGCTCACTCTTCCTTGGCATGGTCTTCTATCATGATTTAAAGTAATCAAATGACATTCTAATCCTAAAGTGATTCTTTCTACTTTGAAATATTTTGCTCTTCTAATTGTCTCTTCATTACTCTTTTCTTTCACCTCTATCTTATGCATTAATTCATAGATTCTTTGATAACTATAAGCACATGATGAATGTGCCAAAAACTATTGTAGGTACTTTTTAATGGTTTGTCTTGTTTCCTCAAAGCAGTTAAGCCTTAGGATTACCTGTATTACAGTTGATGATATTGAGCATCAGGTATGTTAGGTAGCTTTTTGAAAATCACACAGTTAGGAAACCCCATATTAGGACTAGAGTTTAGCTCTCCTTTTGGTAGTTATTGCTTTTTACTTGCAAATCACTGATTAGTATTGTGACACCTACAATGATATACAGGATATTGTCCAAACTTTCATAAAACTTAAAAATTAAAAACCTTTACTATCTACCTATTTTATATTCTTATCTACTTAATTGTGTGGTTCCATTCCACCCCCACCCCCCCATCAGCACTGCCATATAGACTGATTCTGTGATCCAACTCACAGCTGGGATGAAAATACTCTTCACTAACATCCTGAATTAGCTGTATTCTTTCTTGTAGGTACTCTGCATGAAGATTTTTTTTTCAGCTTAAAAGACTCGTCATGTCAATTTAAATGAGTTTAAAGGCAAATATATAATTATAGATTTTTCCTCATATTGCTGATACACACACACACACACACATATATATATATATATATATATATATATATATACATACATATAACATAATTCTTATGCCATTCTTTCAGTAACTAATTCCTGAATTTGTACTTCTCATCAGGTTCTCTCAAAGGTATAATGAGGAATCACCTTTAGGCTCTTTTATTTAAGATACTTCTGAAGAAAAATAAGACCCTCTGGCATAGACATCAAGAGCTATGACACAAAATGAAAGCTTTTTTCATTCAGAAAAGTACAGACTATGGCCTTCTGAAAGAAAATACCTGGATCCACCAGGAACCAATAGGAAGAAACTGCATTCTGGGTAGACCTTGTGAGAATATGCTTTGGGCTTGAAGAAATGAGAGAAGAGGTTCAGATGAGACTGTAATTCTATAGGAAGAACTCTGTAGGAATTATCAGGCATGACATGTAGATTAGTACATGTGGGAGTTTTTGAGAACTGAGAAGCTTCTGCTATGACTGCTTTAGTACTTCCTTAGCACCCAGTGGGTGGAGGTAACTGCTAGTCTTTGACTTTGTAATAATCCCTCTATTGAATTCTTCTGAGTTCCATCAATTTTTTTCCTCATTCTATCTCACAAATAAAGTTTTTGCAAACTTTATAAATTTTGGTTATATGTGGCCTAGTCAATGTTAATATCATTTCTGTAGGTTGATTACACAACTGAATTACAATATCCTAAAGATTCAGGGATACAGTCTTATAATTTCACATGAAACAGAGACTAGAGCTGAACCCACAGCATTCAATAAATAATGGGTGATTTATTAGGTCGTTAGTTAAGAATGAATGAAACCATCTACAAAAAAATGTGGCTGGAAAACAGCAAGTAAATTTTCTGATTTTATTCCAAACTGTTAGCCATGAAAAAAGCTAGAATAACAAATTAAAAAGATACATATGCAAATTATTCTTGGTACAATCTATTTCTGTTAAGGATATGTCTTCAACTTAACACAATCACATTGGATGAGTTTTGTGGTCTATATCCAACTTTTAAGCTCTATTTTAGGACAATACGGCCAATAACCTTAATCATTTCAATTTAAAACAACATTGTCAAGCTTATGGTGAAATGATTCATACCTCATTGCCTGCTTTAGATGGGCCATAATAATTTTTTTTACCAATCTCATTTTAACAAATAAAAAGAAGTATATGTCATTTTCATGTACAAATTAAAATTCACTTATTGACACAGAATTTTCATCACATTACAGTTAAAATTTGATCCTGCTATGTAATTTATACAAGTTGTGTTCTTAAAATCTACTCATCATATCATGCTATGAGAATTATCAAACCTCTAAAAGGAAAATTTATTTGAAAACTATCAGAGAAGACAAAATCTAGTTATATACTTGCAACATGGGCATAACAGTGTCTTGTTTTCTAAAAAAGCTAAAGAAGCACCACATTCTTTCTCTGATGTATGCTCATGTGATAATAATTGTTGCTGTCTCCTGACTAATGCGTGCAATCCCCACAAGAATGACTACCTCTTGATTCCCATCATAGAAAATTGCTAAATATTTTCTCATGTGCAAGAAAATTTTACAAGTTGTACATTGTTTCAGTTTTTCCTATCATTATTTATAGTTTCTTGTGTATTTTTCTGTCTTTCCTAATAACTGAGACTTCTGATACAAGCTGGGATGTTTCCTTGCATTCCCATTCATACTGTCATAGTGTTTTGGACAAATTTTATTAGTTTTTGAAGAAAAACTGTAAAAATGAGGTTTAGTGATTCAATACAATTATTTTTTTAACTACTGCTTTAGGCAAAGAACTCAATCTAGATTTTTCAGATCTAGAAATTTCCTATCTTTAAATGCAAAGATCAAGCTAGCAAAATGCACTATATAATAATATGTGTTATACAGTATATTTTTGCATTATACTGAATGACTGTTTCAGAACACTAGAGGTTGAAAACACATTCAGCTGTGTTTTCAATCAGGATTTTTATCATTTATCGCATTTTGCTTAAATTTAGGAAGTTATACTTGTATCAAAAATGATTGATGAATTAAAATTGTTCTTGAGGAAGTGGGAGGCTACTGTGTAAGCTGAATTTTATCTTTTGAAAACTCATGCTGTATTTCAGTAGCACCAATTCCCATGGCATAATCACATGGATCAGAATTGAGGTGTGGTGTCCACTAAGAATTCCTCTCAAAACATAGTTGCCTTCATTCAATGTAATCTTTCTGCACAGCTGTTTTAAGTTTGTGCCCTTGTTCTTTTATGCTTTCCCTCTGCAATTTTCTGACAATTGCCTTCTCCTTCAAACATAAGCTAGAAAACACAAATTATTGGCAATGTCTTTTCTCAATCTGGTTGACATTTCAGAAAGAATTAATTAAATGTACAAGTTAGCATATTGTCAGATACCTTAAAAATCCATCAAGGTGGGAATAAACATAACCAAATTTAATTTACACATCACAAACTGTTGTCAAATAAGTCAGTTTTTTCCTAAATATAATTTTAGGCATTCTATTAAAAGAGTACATTTTATATTACAGTATTATTAAGCTGAATTTTGTGGAGATGGCTATAATCTTTATTAAGGAAATGCAGCAAAAACTGAATTTTAAAGGATAAACAGAATTTATCCAGGAGGAGGAGAGAGATCACACAAAGGGGACATACAAGAACAAAAGTCAAAAAAATCATATTAATTGTACAAATCATGGACTAGAAATGGAAGGAAAGAAATAAGTGATATCTATCATAATAATTTTAGTGTAAAAGCAATTTAACTAATTGGATTCTACAAATCCATAAAAACGATACAATCAGAAACAGAAATTAACTGTTCATCATCAGAAAGAACTATGAATATGTGTGATGGAAGATGAAGGATAGGGATGATTGGCAGTCATATACTGTGGGGATTACATGTGGAATGGTTGTGAGAAACAATCCAGAGTAGGGGAGTCCCACAAACTTGGACCAGATGAATCCTAACGTTTTAGAGTCAAGGTTCTCCACTGAGGCTGAGACCCTAGCAAGGAGGGCAAAAAAAATGAAAACTCTCTCAACTATAATGTCTCTAACTTTGGGATTCATACAGACAGCTTGCTGAGTACCAAAAGCTGTCTACCATCCCTAAGTTGGCTAAGGTGCATAAAGCAGTCAGCAAGAAAACAAAGGTAAAGTTATAGTACAACACACTGGGAAAATAGACTACATTATTTAAAGAAATAAAAAAGACAAAGAAATGGAAAGATATTCTGTACTTCTTCATTGGAATGAAAGATGAAGTCTGTTAGAGTGTGAGAGTGATTTGAAGCATACAGAAAATAGATGTGTAGATCCACAGACTGATGCCAATACTCTGTGATAGGAAAATGGAGCTTTTTAGTACAGTTGGGAAGGAAGAGGTAATGACAGCAAAAGTTGGAATGGTAATTTCGATCCAAAAGGCAAAATTTTTTGAATCATAGATTGAGGAACTTAAGCACTAGAATGAGGACACTGATGATTTGATCTGTCTTGAGTTCAGTAGAAGGACCTTAGAAAACTTTGAGGTATGAACCAAAGAACACAGTTAATTGTACAAAGAACCTGGCAAAATGACGAAATTTAATGTGAGGATATGTGGTAAAAGATAGAGTTAGGGAATATCTTTCACAGAATAAAAAAAAGAAATTGAAGAAATTCAATAAAGGGACTTCAGAGAGGTACATGAAGGAACAGTTTAGTGCACCACAACTTCCTTTCTCCTATCTGAAAACATATCCAGAAACATCACTAGGGAAAAAGTCATATAGGTCTTTAGACTTCATAAAAAACATACATGAGGGACAATTCTTTGAAGTATTGGAATGCTGCAGAACCCTCAATCCAATCTTTCAACATTATCTCCTCACTGTGCCATTTTACCTAAAGTCCATTGATTGCCTGAATTATAGTCACACATTAAAACTTCTCATGTATAGTTTAATGATTAAAACCACAGGAATAGTACTGTACTATGGTGATAAGGTTTTTTTCTAAGGTTCTATATCTGTCAATACGAGGGGCAGCAAATGACTGGATGATATTTTGAAAAGTATTAAAATAAAAAATTTTTAGAACCACATAAAGTAGAGCTCTAAAATCTAGTCTTTACATCTTTTGACATCATTTTAATAACTAATAACACACATCTAAAATATCTTTTAGACATTTGCCCAACATTTGACATAAATTCTGCATCATATCCATCAGTCATCAATTTTTGTTTTAACCACTGTAAGGTTTGCATTTTAATTCTTAATTAAGTTGGTTAATAATCCTCTCTTTCACTCTGCCCTCACTCCAATCTTGCCCCCTCCCATTATCTCACTGATTAATATTGTTTTATTGCCATTATTTTTCACATGATATTTGTTTTTGTTACATTTCTCTATTTCATATTGTTTTATATTATCTAATTAGTAAATTTAAACTACTCTGATCAGAGAACATACTTACATAGTTTCCAATCTTTCACATTGATTAAATTTGTTCTATTATTCAGTACAAGCTAGATTTTGTTCAATGCTTCAAGTACATTTGTAACAAATATCTATTTTCCAATATTGAGTGTGGTATTTGAGAGATGTCATTTAAGTCAAATTTAAGTCAGTGTCCATTCATTCATATCCTTTCTAACATTTTTGTTAGTTTTATAAATTTCTGAGTGTTATGTGTTGAAGCAATTGTACATTTCCCTCCAGTTCTATCAATTTTACTTTTTTTCTAAGTAGAAAAAATTTAGACTTTTGAACATTACACATAATTATAGATTTAATAATTTTTCCTTCATTAAAGTCTGCTTTGTCTGATATTAATACATAACAACACCAGATTTCATTGTTACGGTTTGCAGATAAAACTTTCTGTCCTATATCTTTTAAACTTTTTGATATTTTTAATGTGCTTTTTATAAAACACATGAATTTGTTATTCTTTTTAAAAAAGAGCTTAATATTTACATTTTATTGTAGCATTTACTCTTTTTAAACTTAATATATCTTATATATTTGTTTTAAATCTGTTTTCTACCAATTTTTTTCTACTAATTTTCTACTAATTTTTCATCATTTTTATATTCTTTTTACTTTTCTTAATTTCTTTTATTATTTTGTAATGGTGTATTATTTTATTCTTTTATTGATAACTCTAATATTACAAATTCATTTTTTAATTTTATAATCTAAAATTAATTGATATTTTTCACATTACTCAAACAATGCAAGAACCATATAATACCCAATATCTTTTATGTTGTTAATATTACTATCTAGTAGTTCAATTCTACATTTATTTTCAATTCTAAGACATCCTTAATATTTTGACCAGACTGCACTGATTTGAATATACCCTAATATTTACCCATTATATATCTCATTATTTGACACATTTACACACTTTACTCTAGAATCATTTCCCTGTGCCTGAGGAGCTTACAGTAGAATTTTCATTAGTATAAATCTATTGTTTGTGATAAAACTTTATTACTTTACATTTAATTTTGAAAGATAATTTTACATTGTATAGAATTCTTCGTTGTTAATTATTTTTCTTTCATCACCTTGGAAATAACATTCCTGTATTTCAGTCTTTAATCACTGACTGCTGATCTAATTTTTACTAATTCATAGGCAAAATGCTTATTTTCTCTGTAGTAGATAAAAATATTTTCCTTTATTTGGTTTGGAGTTTCAGCGTGACATGCCTAAAAGTGATTTTCTCTATATTGGTTTTATTCAGACTTCAGTGTACTTCTGACTGCTTATGATATTTCTATTACAATTTAGAAAATTTTATTTTCTTTCTTTCTAGAGATTCAATTCTAACTATGACAATTCATAATTTTATTTCCTCTATCCTTGGCCACCAAGTCTTATTTTATTTTTTGCTTGTTTGTTTTGTCTTTTTTGTTTGTTTGCTTTTAAAGCATTATTGTTTCTCGATATGATTTTATTTTTATCCATCTTCAGGTTAAATAATCCTCTTTTCAGTTGTATCTAAATTGATACTAACCACATTTATTGTTTATTTCAACTATTTTCCTTTTAATATGTAGAATTTATATTTTCTTATTTTTTGACTTTCAACTCTATGCTATATGAACATTTTAATGATGACTGCTAAAATTTATGTAACTACTATGTATGAATTTCTTTGGAGTTTGTTCTTATATGTTTTTTCTTTTGTTTTGTGGTCATATGGTATTATTAGAACAGTAAAGATAGGAATAGGTCATTCTGATTCAATCATATGAACTTTAGTCTTTTTTTAAGGGATAACCTGAATTCTAATTTATACCCAAATTAAAAGTGTGGCTCTTTTTGTATAATCCAATTGAAAGTATGGAGACTTTTCTAAGGTTTCTACCTGGTGTACCCTAGAATTAAACTTTTGTTACCTGAGTGATGTAGAAAATCTCAATATTTCAAGCTATTAGCTTTTTCTTATAAATTAGCAGGAAAGGTAGAACATTTGGGCTCCCCTTTTTATCTCCTGATTTTTTTTAGCTTAATTGTCAGTGCCTTAATATTTCTTTGTTTTAAATACAAAAAGTATTTATCGTCTATCTATCTAGAATTATCATTTATTGAGAGTGAAATAAGAAAAAAAGATAAAGTTTATAAACAGAGAATTATAGATATAGATGTATCTGTGATTTTTCAGTCTTTCTTATTTTTGGTGGGAGGTTTTGTCTTTAAGAAGCTAGCGCAATATTATCAGAAGATGGAAAAACCTGACATAAATGTGTAAGCATTCAGTTTATATTTAAATAAAATCTCTGAAAATAAATTGTAAGAAGTCCTGACATATAATTCTGAAGCTGAAATTGTGCTAATGTATTTGCTTGAAACAAAAATTGAATGAGAGTAAGAATGCAGAGTTTTTGCAGTTAAATTAGAGGTAGAAAAAGAGGGAGAAGGAAGAAAAAGAATGGATACAAAGGTGGAGATGAAACAAGACTTTTTTATACTGATCTTATGATACAGTTCATGTTAGGTTGTATTTTCTGATTCTTTGTATTTTGTATTACTTTTCTGTTTGTCACTTTTTACTGTTTCAATAACCTGCCTGTGAGGTTCATGGCCAACATAGGTTGCAACTCATTGTCCTTTATTTAAACTCTTTATTGGACTGTAGATTTAAGGCATATACTGCCAGCACTGCTTGTATATAATCCAGCTGGGAATGGGACTGAACTTTTTTTTCCTCCCTTACCTCTGACCTGCTTTTAGGCCTTTCCTGGTGTTCCTGGCCATCTGCCTGACATCCAGAGTTGCCTGCATTATGACAAGACAGAGTGGCTTACCTAGCTTCAGAACAACAACAGAAGTGCCAACACAAAGTAGACCAGATACACTGTCCAAAATACCCTTCCATGGTTATTCCAAACCTAAGACTGTGCCAAGAGTTGTTCCAAAAATACATCACTGTGTTTTGGCTTGAGTGTCACTTCCCCACTTGGCAAGCTAGGACTAGAGAAATTGGAACAGATACTTTCTGTTAGCCTCTCTTACACACTCTTCTTTAAGATATAGAGACTTGTCCCATCTCTAATATGATGTTATTACCCCTGCCATTATAATAATTTATGGTAGTATATAGAATTGAGGGAAAGTTCTCTATTTTATCGCCTATGTTTTCAAAAAGGATTTCAGTAAAACTGTTATCTTTATGTTAAATAAATGTTTTGAGAGAATAAATAATCTACTCAAGGAATGCTTATGGTATATTTGTACTTTAGTATTGTGACTTACAGAACTCTTATAATATTTGTGTTTTCTTTTGTTCTTGACTTTGTGCAGTCATATCCATACTTTGGAATTCTTGCAAATTTTAGTCTTTGTTCACTACTCCAGTTGATTTGATGTCTTTTGTAAACTAACCATTTAAGCAATTATTTTCTTTACTGCTCATTTAGATTAAGCAAAAACTTCTTATGTACTCAAAGCAATTTATATAAAAATACATCATTTCCAGAAATGAATGGGAAGCTCATTTATAGCAGGAAAAACTATGTTTTTCTTATGATACTGATGCTAAATTCATGCTTATATATTAATAATTATCATTAGTTATTTAGTATTATTATTTTTAAGCAAAACCAGAGTGGATAATAATTATGATCTTTGTTCAATTTTAAATATGATGAAACTGAAAAACAGGGAGAAGTGATTTACTCAAGATCATATACTGACTAAGTGAAGCAGCAAGGATTGGGATAAGCCTTCTTTCTCCTTAGTCTCTGGTCCTTCTAGAATAGCCTCAACATCTTTTCACAAGTTATAAGGGCTCCACAAAGACTGAATGGGTATGCCTTTTTAAAAAATCACCACTTACATATTTATTTAGAAATAGACCTATTTGATATTTGCTTCAGTGTAAAAGAAATTCCCTGAGAAAGAATGTATACAAATAAAGTTATGACCATTAATCAATGAACAATGTAAAATGTGAACATTTACTGAGGAAAGAAATGACTAACAGCAACTGAAAATCTCAAAGTCAAAGATGGAATTCCTGAATTTACATCCATATTTATGAGCCAACTATTCTTAGATTTCATTAAATGGGGTTATTTGCAAATAGCCACCTTTGCTTCTGCACCTTAACTTGCTCTTACCTTAGATACACTAAAAGTACCTACCTTCTGCATGGGTACAAGTGGAAGTCTCTAAAACATAATGATAGTAATATCGAGCTGATAACATCATCATTCTCCTGGACCCAGCTCAGTTGCAGATCTATGAAGTGTTTTAAATAAGTACATCTGGTAAGGGGAAAAAAATATCTTTAGTTTCAGATGAGATTCCAGGAACTAGCTTCTCCAGTTCCTGGAAATTTTTAAAAAATGTTAGACTATCTGTACATTAGTTTTTGACAACTCAGTAGAAATTGCAAAGTATTATTGCCACAAATGATTGACTTTTTGACCCAAAAAAGTGTAAAATAAGTGCAATTAAAATAAAAATGAGAAAAAAGAAAATGATAGGTTCTTGAATATGATTAGCATCCATCCAACTTTTGTGCTAGAATAGTGTTTTTGATAACAGGAACAATTGAAAAGCTTTGCAATACAAACTGGTGAGGTTTATCACAATGCAGTCTAGACAGAAATTGTGTGACACTACAGTCAAAACATTATTTTGAAGTTGAAAAGCAAAATAAAAAAAAGCTACAAAATTACTTTCAATTATATCTTGTTGCCAGATCCTGGCCCCTTACACTAAACTATTTTTTACTGTTATTTCTTCTATCCCAGAAGATTTTTTTTTCACTAACTACCTTGGCCACAGGCAGTGATTCAAAATACAAGGATTGACACGGCAGTTTCACTCGTGTCCAAAATCAGAGGGGTCATCAGTTTTTCGGTTCAGCTTTGCCATCACCAGTTCTTCAGTATACCTGTGTTGGGGAATTTGTGCCTCCTCCTCTGCCAAGACCAAGGCAAATTGTTTCATAAGTTGGCAGGCAAGAGAACTCCTGCAAGTCAGGACAGTGTCCTAGCAACTGTGTGACTCACCTCTTAAATTATCTCATTATTCTCTTACCCTAAATTGGGAGAAAGCTCATAATTTCCTTCCAATATATTTTCCTGCCACAATTTAGTTTCTTTTTTAATTACACGTAGGAAAAGAGGTTTTCATTGTGGTGGTGACTTTCTTTACTTGCTATTTAAGGGCTTTTAAATTAGAACACATTCTTCATAAAAAAATATAGATGTGTATATATACATATACATATACACACATAAATTAAAACTTCATCTGTTGCTTCCTTTAATCTCTATAATTTAAAAATATACATTTTTTTCTGTTAGTTTAGGACCAGGTCCAACTTCCAATCCCCAATTTAGATTACATGCTCTGAAACTAACTCCAAACATTTACTGAGTTTGAAGGTCACAGTGCTATTGATTGATTTCTAGTTATAATGTATGTTGTCCTAACATGAGTTGTGCTTTTTTTTTCTCTAACTTTGGGCTGAGTCCAAAAATGCAAGGATCAAAGCATCTGGACTTGTTGCTTTCATGTTTGGCATATAAAGGGGCTGGCAGTCACCAATGTGGTCTTGGCTGGGCCTTACTTGTTTTCATTCTCTGATGTGAAACAGTTGGGAATCACAGACCCTCCAACAGCTAGAGTGGACTCAATAAAAATTGGCTTAATAATCTGCCAAGCGTTTGGAAGTGCCAGTCTCTACAGTTTTTCAGCAGTTATTGGCTATGACATGTTTTTCTCTGTCTCTTTTTTTTAAGAAAGAATTTGCTGTGAAATAAGTTTTGAAATCAACATTTGAAATAGGTAAACTGTTCATAACTGTAGACTGACTTTATCATCTCTAATCTCATTTAATTAATTATTTCCAGTGTTTCATTTTTTCTTAGCTGATCTGATGGTTCTTTTTATCTATTGTCTATTTATCAGGAAAATCAGTCATGAAATACAATTAGTGAACTTGGTTAAACATTTGCTAATTCTAAGTTTCACTAACTCTCTAAAGCAAAGTCATCTTAAAGTTTCCAGTTCCTTAGACATAAAATATTCTATATTAAGAAATTATTATTTTATTACAGTCAAATATTGAGCACAATTAAAGGAAATTATCATAGATATGAGCTCTTCTTAGAGTAAGGAATTTTTTTTGGTAGATATTTACATTTAATTCCTTGGAAAAGTTATTCTTTACACTGAATTTTATTATTATGAAATTATATAGAAAATTTCTTAAAATAAATTTTAATTTATTTAAATTTAAGAATTTAATTCTTAAAGAATTTAAATGACTTTGAATGAATTTTTACACTATCACCATTTTTAACTTTCTCTATTTCCTTGTTTTCTACCAAAATATAGTTATCATTGATATGTATTTTCAATGCGGATTATGAAGATTTTCCAAGAGGAGGGTATTTTGGTTAATTTAATAATTTGAGGATGTGGGTAAGAGGAAAGAATAGAAGAGAATATTTATAAATTTTGTAGTTAGAGTCCTAAGTTAAATTAAGATGAATCCTAGCCATCATAATTAGAAAAAAAAAAGAAACAATAAAAAAAATTTGGAAATTTCTTAAATTTCTTCCTTTCTTGCTGGGGAGGAAACCATTCATATTTTCTAATAATGCCTATTTTTGTAGAAAATTAATGAAAATGTTTTAAAGGCTATACATGTATTTTGATATATTTTGAGGGAAAACAGTAGTATCAATAGTGATACATAAAAATAATGGCCATGTTATAAAATGAATATTTCTTTTACAAAAGTACAGTAGCAACTACAAGTGAAATACAAAAGAATAAATTAGCAGAAAATGCATAAGATCAATAAATTATAGGATGCTACTAAAAAAAGTAAAATAAAGTTTAAATGCAAATATGCAGTGCCTTTTAATAAGAACATAAAACACTGAATCTTCAGTAATTGCACATTTAATGACAAATTTTTAAGGATGGATATTTCGAAAAAATATGCTGTTTCTGAACTTTATGGGGAAAAATAAGGAACAGCAACAGTAATTCTGAAAAATTAAAATAAGGAATAGGCCTAATCTTGATTCTTGTAATTATACTATAATAATTAAAGCAGTGTGATGCTGCACAAGGTAGACAGGATAATAAACAGAATAAAAAGGTCTTAAATAGACTCAGAAAGAGATAGGTACTTAGTATATGATAAAACTGACATTGTAAATTAGTGGAAAAAGATTTGAACAACTGAATAAACGTCTGAAAGGATGTAACATTGAATCCCTACCTCACATGCTATGCCAAAATGAATTCTAAAATGAAACAAACATTAAGTCCACTGGACTATATTTTTTTGATCTGAATTGGGAAGTATATTTTAAGTTATAAATGAATCTCAAAGTCATACATTTTTAAATTTCATAAATATAAAATAATTCTTCATGGATTTAAAAACATTAATAAACCATAAAATAAAAGCTAAGATCTATATAATGTATGAGAATTAATAGTTTTCCTAACATTAAGATTATACTTTGATTAGTTAGGTAAAAGCTTTCCTAACATTAAGATTATATTTTGATTAGTTAGGTAAAAGTGAAACAAGAACTTCAGTCTGGAGAAAATTATATAGCTCTATATATAACAGATACAAAGATGTTGAACCTTATTTATAACGGTAGAAATTTAGATTGAGTGATATAGGAAGATAAATGTTTCACCTTTCAATGTGGAAAAGACAAGCAAAAAAGTTGATATATTAACAAGAATGTGGGGAAACCTTTTATTGGAATTTAATGGTAGGCTAGAGATAAATTATAAAACAGCAACAATGTAGAATATTATACTTCTGTTAAAAAGATATAGCAAATCAAGAATATTCAATTTCTACCTTAAAATGTCTTAACACTACCACAGTGACACAGTCCATCTTATCTTTATGAACATTGATCTTATGTGTTTTTTTTCAAATTGGTTGATCCATTTCCAACTTTTTACTGATATTTTAGACAGAGAAAAGTGGAACTATATACTCTACAACCTTCCAAATAACAGTTGGAAAGTCCCAACTATCAACATCTGCTCTCTCACATAGTATTAATCTGTATTGAATAGCTGCTCAAACAACAAGATCCTTTATGTAAGTCATATTTTAACTGGACTCATTTTAACCCAGTACAGAATGGGCTTCTGTTATAAGAAGTGGGAGATATTCATGAACTTGATAAGAAAATGTGTGTGTGTGTGTGTGTGTGTGTGTGAGCACACATCCCATGCACGAGAGTATATGCGTGAATGAGAGGGATGGCAAAAGAGAAAGATACATATCTCTAGATTTCTGCATATCTCTGAAGAAGATTAAAAAGATGGATGGCTTTAATTTCCTTTTAAGAGGAAAGCCTGTGATTATGGGTGAAGTAAAGAGTTCTTTTATTATTTAACTTGTTGCAAATTTTGAACTTTATACCTCATGTATACAATGCTTATTATAATATTTTATTTAAAAAGAAATTTTTGAATGCTTTTCAAGGAAACTCTTCAAAATGTTTCATTCATGTATTTCCTCAATCAACTGCTCTAGTAGTAAGAATTCAATATCTAACACAATTGGTACCATTATTAAATCTATTAACTCTTTCTTAGACGGTTTTGTATTTTACAAGTAATATGGTTTAGAATGAAATGTTCGCATTTGTCTAAGTTTTCCTTTTCTCATTACATCATGAGGATAAGATTATTGCTTCAGAGTTAACGTATATAATGCACTTAACATAGTACCAGTTATGAGTAGACATATAATAATGGTATCTACTATATCTGCTACCATTATAAAATAATGAGTATTCAAATAAGGATATATATTCTCTTTCAAAATAACATTAAAAGGAATAATAACAAAAGTGTGACCAGTTCATAAATAGTTCAGTAACTGAAGTTCTATAGCAAGGAACATTAGCCTATATGATATCATCTCTAGTCTAAGAACATCATAGTATCAACAAGTTTTATATAATGTGATATGAGTAGCTCTGTTACTAGACTCAATCATATAAGATGCATATGTCCTCCACCTTAAATAGCATTGAGTTTAGGTTCTGGGCATTAGAAGTGAACAGTCAATCTTGAGCATGATAGTAGACATTTGTATCTCTAACTTCATTGACAAGCTTTTTTTAAATGTTAAATGCTGACTTTCCAAACACTTAAAATGTGTCCGTACAGAAAAGTGGCAGTTAACAAAAGTTAACTGAGAGATGCATTTGAATGTGAACTTATCAGATACCTTAGACAATGTAACATTTTTGCAATATGACTTTCATGATTACCCCAAATTTTAAATGAGATGAGCACAATATATTGTAACATATAATATACTATATATAACAATATATATTATAATGTAAAAATAGTGGGAACTTTCTAATTATATCTTGGAAAGCCAGGTATCTAATTTATTGGTATAGCTTGACTAATTCAACATTTAACACAGCAGATTATTTCAGGATCTTATTGTTTTCTTTTTTAATCACCTATTGACTTAAAGAGATTTAACACTGTATGCTTGTGAAGTCTCAGAATTTTTTGTATATCAACTATATATTCAAAACTTCTGCTCTCTTTAGCAACAATAGGGTGTAGCATTTGAATTACACAGACAAGTGGCAGATTTGATTTACCCTAAGGTTTTTGAAATAAAAGAGGAATCATTTTAAAAAGAACTAAATTCCAGTTGGTTATTCAGAAAGGGTGTCTCCAATGCATGGCCTAAATTTGCAAATCTTGCAGGTTTTCAAACCATTAGCTGTGTCAGTAACACAGACTCACAGGTCAAATGTTGAAACGGAAAGGAATTGAATGTATTTCTTTGTGTTCCCTAATTTTGTGTCCTTCACCAGCATGATTCTGTACTGTACATGTCCTTCTTCAAGGTGTTCACTTAACTTCCCTCTTCCTTCATTCCAAAGTTGTTAGGGAAACATCTGAGAAGGGAAAGGACAATTAATTCTAATGTAGCATCAGGTCAGAAGAAAGATGCTCCTAAGTCATAACTATTGTTAAGTATTACATATTTTTATATTAATATTAATACTGTTTCTACAATAAACATGTTGGCATTCATTTCAGATTCCTTTATTAGGTAAAAAAAAATTGAGCGTTTCTTTCATCATTTCTTCAAAGCACTAGCAAACCTTCAGATTTTTCACAATTTGCACATATAATCTTTAAAACCAAAAGGTCTTTCTATGAGGGACCATATGTGAAAAATAAGAAGGGGGCTGGGAGAAAAAGCAGGAAAGAAAACAATGTTAGGTTATACAGCTCTTGTATCCTTAAAGACAGCTTAGAGACATGGAAACCATATGTGAACTTTTAGCTAATAAAATAAAATGCCAAAATGTGGTGGCTAAAGCTATTGCACCCAAAATGTAATTGGACATATGCTCATTTACTTGCTTATAATCAAAACATGAAAAAAAAAGTTTTAAATTCAGGCTAGGTGTAAGTATTGGACTAACTTAATTTATGCAATTATCTTACATGGAAAGAATGTATTTGTGCCATGGTGTTATTATAACAATGAAAAATGTAAACAACATATAAGCTGGAATAGATAATGCTTAAACAAATCCAAAATGTTCCTATTGCCCATGTTGAAAAAGGAAAAGAACTTATTAATTTCACACTAAAGTTATTTCCCAGTGAACATGTTATTTGGCTAGTGTGCCTGCTGTAGATATATCATGCTCAAGCAAATGAATGTCATTCTGTTTAGGTTATCAATGCAAATTTCATTTCTTCAGTTAAAAAAAACAACTTTTACAAGTCTGGTGAAATTGCCAAAATGTCAGACTTTGGTTGCAAAATGCAGTTTATGCATGAATGAATATTTCTCATGTGAATTTATTCAAGAATATGAAAATAGTATTGGGAATCTGTGCATTCTCGGTGGCTCTTTTTAGTTGGTTGGTCTATTTATCTTTATCAATTATTTGTTTGTTAGTTGATTGGTGGTTTATTGGACATTCAGAAAAGACAGTTATTAAAAGGAAGTAAGATACTGAAATAGGTCATGTTGCACAGACACTTATTAAATGCTGAAAAGGGCAAAAATGCATTTGGATTTTTTAAGCAATTATAATGAATGATAATTTGACTTAATTAGAAATAAAGAACTACTGATCCTTTGTATAGTCTCAGGAAACATTTTGAAATTGGGTCAAAATGGGCAGAAGCCACCAACCAACAAGCCACAGGAAAATAACCTCTTAAAATGCGATTTCGGCGGCCCAAATTTCTTCACCCGCACATAGCAGTTGCCACTCAAATGCAGGGTTTCATTAACAAGGAAAGTTAACCAGGGAAAAAAAAAGTCATTAAAGCCACAAGTGGCCAGTTATCTTACCCTAGTCACCATTTTCATTCCCAAAGACACGTGACCATGCGGTGCCCTTTGCCCCTCCAAACCTGAGACAGGCACTCTGCAAAGTCCAGTCTTTCTCCAGTGTTTACTCATTGCTTCTTCTCCAGTGTTCTGAGTTGCTCCACTTCTCCAGGATGCTTCAAATTTCTTTTTCAACAGATGTTGATGCAAAATAAGCTATCCAAATCCCTGGTCATCTCCAGGTACCAGCCCACTATGACTCCTTGCTGTGGTGCCACACTCTCCACACCAGCCACTCTTTTATGATTCACCATGACTCCTTGCCACCATCAGCTCATTCTTTCAGGGGACTTACACTGGCCTGGCCATGTGGGCCTGTTCTCTCAATCCACCATTCTCATCTCTCTCCTCTTTTCTCTGCTCACTCTTTCCTTATATCCCGCATTTCCCACTTCCCATTTTCTCTCACAGTCCTTTCAGACTCCACCCCCAAGGAATTTTGGTCCCCATACAATTTTTAACTGTCACTACTCTGTGTCAATTTGAGTAAAAATTTTAAAGGAATGACATCCTTTAAAAATGGAAAAGAAAATCAGTTTTCCTTTTTCAAAACCAGGTAGCATAAGAAAATAAACTAACTCAAATGAAATGTGTACAGGATATCTGTAAAGCAACTTTTAAGCCATGTGAAAGAATATCATTGAAACTGAGTGACAAAGACAAGACTAGATAACAACCAAGTCCAACACTTCTGTATCTTATATGCGTCAAAATGTGTGCCTAGGAAATACTTTGCAAATTATCAATCTGGATACAATTGATAATTTATTGAAACATTATCCTGTTACAAAGGATTGTCACAGTATAAAATTTGTCAGCAAAAATATTTTTCATAAGATAAATCTGAAGATAAATTGCTAGGAGACCATGGGTGAAGAAGACACATATAAGATAAGGAACTCTAGAAGTAGCATTACAAGAGTTATGGAAAACAATAAAGAACTGGATAGAAATATATTAGTGGAACTGGAGAGAGATGTTCATTTTTAGGAAATAATATTGAAAATTGAGGAAGCAAATTTTAAGGTACTCAGAAGAAGAAATGTGAAATTGACTTAAATTGCAATCAGAAATCAAGCTAGATGCTTCAGTACTTTTAATACTGCTAACCTTTTTAAATTAATTTTTTATACTCAAAAGGATATAAATGTCTTATTTCTTTATTAAAAATAAAGATTTTGTGTCTGTTGAGTGATTATGGAAGAACGGATTGTCCCCGAGTACATACTTAGAATTGTGTCCTCACAGTGTCTAAAACACACTTGAATGATTTATTTAAAACTATGATTAAAAAAACCATTATGGATAAATATTTCCCCAGCTTTATAGCAAAGCAAAATATGACAGGATAAGATAAAAACATAAAAAATTCCATTTTGATTAGAGATGAGGAAAGGCAAATAAGACTAATGGGTAACTAAAAAGGGGAAGAGAGAAAGGGAACAGAAAACTTATTTAAAGAAAGAACAGAGGAAAACTTCCATCCTGGAGAAGAAATAAATATACAAGTCCATAAAGCTAAAGGAACACCTGGTTAAATAATTTTAGTGAGACCTATAGTAATGCATATTGTAGTGAAACTTCTATGACTCCAAAACAAAGAAAGAAGTTGGTTAAGTTGAAAAAAAAAAAGATAATCTATAAAGGAATGTTGGTTAGGCTTCTTGGAGTTCTCTTAATAAACACTGTGGGTAAAGAGAATGTGGAATAATGTAATCAAAATGCCTGGAATTTAAAACTGCCAACTAAGTAAACCCTATATTGCAAGGTTTTTCTGATGTAAAGGCCTTCTTTGACAGAACTAGGAGTTTGCAAACAATAGATCCTCCCTCCAAGAATCACGAAATGAATGTTCATATCTAAGTCAAATGGAAAAATATTCACAAAGAACTGAAGAAACAGAACAACAAAAATTAAGAACAGTAGCAGGATGTGGTATGTAAGTAGTCACCTTAAATGCTAACACACTGAATTTACCAATTAAAACATACAGAATACGTGATTGATTCATGAAACATAAACCAGCTCTCTAGGAAATGGACCTGAATTAAGAATTTCAGCATACATTCAGAAAAAAGGGATTGAAAATAATCCCACAAACAAATGAGACACAGAATAAGGCAGGTACAGTCACAGTTATTTCAGATAAATTAGATATCCAGATTTAAAAGTTTTGAAGAGACAAGAATGGGCATTATATAGTGATTAAGGGAACAATTGAGCAGGAAGACACAACACTCATCAAATTATACTCACCAAATTAGGAAACATCAAAATATATAAGGTGATATCGATCAAATCTGAAAGCAGACATTGGGCAAAACAAACACATTAATGACTAGGAAATAAGCAACCTGTTTTCACCATTGGACAGATAAACTAAAATAAGAAAATAAATAAGAACATAAAGCCTTTAAAGAATCAGACTATGGAATGATAGAAATTAATACTTATTTGAGGGCACTGCATCCTAAAAGAGATGGATACACATTCTTCTCAAGCGCACATGGGAAATTCTCCAGAATTGACCAATGTTGTGTTACAAATCAAATACAAAAAATTCACGAAGAGTGAATTCATGCCAACTCTCTTTTCTTAACAACATGATTATAGAGCTAGAAATTAATCACAAAAGGAAAGCAGAATTAACCTTTAATATTTGGAGACTGAACAGCATATTATTAAATCATATTAGGTTAATAAAATCAAAGAACATTTTTTTTAAATGTTGCCACAAATGAAACTGAGGAAACACTGTCCCAGTTTATATAGGAAACAGGAAACGGAGTATTAAGAAGTATAAAGCAATATAGGCCCACATAAAGAAACAAGAAAGAGCTTAGATAAATGTTCTTATCTCTAACATTAAGAAACTAGAAGATGAAAAAACAAAAGAAAAAAGTATAAGAAAGGAAAGAATAAAATTTGCAGCATAAACAAATGAAATAAATTTAAAAAGACAGTACAAAATCTTAATGAAAGAAAAACTGGTCTTTTTTGATATACTAGAATAAAATAGACAACCTTCCAGCTAGATTTAGAAAACACAAAGGGAAACTTCAAATAAACTGAATCAGAAATTAATGAGAAGTTAAAACAAACTTCTCAGAAATTCAGGGGATCATTAAGTGATTACTGTGAACATTTGTTCATACTACTAAATAGGATAAGTTAGAAAACATGGATACATCTTAGGAACATACAACCATGCCAAGATTGAATACGGAAGAAATAAAAAGCCTGAACAGACCAATTATAAGGAAGAATATTGAAAGTCTCACAAAATCCAAGATCAGTTAATTTCACTAGTGAGTTTTACCAAATCTTTTTTTTTTTTTTTTGAGACCAGGTCTTGCTATTTTGCCCAGGGTAGTCCCGATCCCACTGACTCAAGCGATCCCCAGCCTCAGCCTCCCAGGTAGCTGAGATTACAGGTGCCGAAGCAGGTCTCACTATGTTACTGGGGATAGTCTCGAACTCCCAAACTCAAGCGATTCCTGGCCTCTTGCTTCCCAGTGCTTGGATTACAAGCATGTGCCACCACGCCCAGCATTACCAAATCTTCAGAATGAGCTAACACCAATCCTTCTTGAATGGTTCAAAAAAAGTAAGAAAGAGGGAGTTTCCAAATATACTTTTTTTGTGCCCAGATCTCCCTAATATCAAAACCTGACAAAAACAAAACAAAACAAAACATTTAATTTTAGATCAGAAGTTCTGATGAACATATGTGAATATTCTCAACAACATCTCAGCAAACTAAACTCACCAATACACTAAATGTATAATATTGTCATGACTATTAATCATTAATAGTTCCAGGGATGCAAAGATAGTCCAACTTATGTAAATCAATATGATTTACCATATTAAAAGCAGGAAGGATAAAAAAATACAACATCATATCAACAGATGCAGAGGAAACATTTTATATGATTCAACATGGTAAAAATCCTCAAAAATGGGATTAGATAGAATATATGTGAACATAATAAACTATATTTCATTAACTTGTACTTCATTAACCTATATCATACTCAGTGATAGATATATGAGATTTTCTCCTAATTTCTGATACAAAATAAGGTTGTATACCTTCACTGCTACTATACAGCACAGTATTGAAAATATTAGTTGAAACAATTAGGCAAAAGAGAGATATCAGAGTAATCTGAAAAAAAAACTATCACTCTGAGGATACCACACACACAATCCCCTAAATACTCCACTACAAAACAAAATGAAAAAAAAAATGAGTACAGTAAAGTGGTAGGTTACAAAATCCATTTATAAAAGTCAATTACATATTGACAAAGCTAGAAGAGGAAGAAATCAATCACCTATTTCATCAAACTATTATACACCTAAGAGCAAACTTAAATATCCAGTTCTGTTTAATGGAAACTATAAGATATTATGAAAATAAATAGAAGAATCAAGTAAAAGAAAAGATACCCCACAATGAATTAGAGAATGAAAGTTGTTGAAATGGTCATTTTGTCCAAAGTCACATACAGATTCAAAGAAATCCCTATCAAAGTTTCTGTGACATTCTTCAAAGAAATAGAACAAAAAGTACTAAATTTCATATGGAATCAAAAAGACCCTGAATAACCAAAGCAATACTGACAACAAAGAGGAAGAATGGTAGTATCACATTCCCTGACTTCAACATATATACATTAATATGCAAAGCTATATTAATCAAAAGGGTATGAGATTGGAATAAAAAAATCACACAAATCATTGAAATAGAATTGAGAATCCAGAAATAAACCCATACTTAGTCTATGACAAAGGAGTCAAGAGCAGTCACTTGAGAAAATTAAGTTTCATCAATGGATTATATGGGAAACTAGCTATTGCATACAAAAGAATGAAGCTAGTCCATCATTTCAACCCATATATAAAAGATAATTCAAAATGGATAAGATATATGTATGTAGACTAAAATAATTTTTTTTAAATATGGCAAGATGACTTCAGTATCTTTGTTGATTCATTTCCAACAGCATGTGAAACAAAAAGAAAATGTTAGCAAAGGGGATTTTACAAAAGAGTTTTTGTGCAGCCAAAAAACCTACAATTTTAACAAATAAGCAAGGAAACAATTTAATACATTTAGAAAAGTATCTCATCTTATTTGTCTGTTAAGGTGCTGATTTCCAGGATCTACAAGAAATTCATATAACTCAAGGGGGAAAAAATGAACAGAAGAGTCTGTAGGCGTATCTCCAAAGGAGACATACTGATGGTCACAAGCTAATGAAAAAAAATGCTCATCCTTAATTACCAGGAAAATATAAATCAAAACCCCAGTGAGATATCTACCTGGATTGAGGACTCACATCAGAAATACTAAATTTTTTGCAAGGCTGTGGAGAGATGTGATCTCTCACATGGGTCCAATGTAGACTGGTTCAGCTTTTATGGAAATAATATGCTTCACCTACATAGGGTAGGTCTAGTTTCTTAAAATAATAAAACTAGATCTACCATATCCAGCAATTCCACTCCTAGCTATCTACTCAAGAGTGCAAAAATGCCAATCTAAAAAATACTTCTATGTTCTTTGCAGCTTTATTACAATAACCAAGTCATAGAAACAACTTGTCTCCAAAGTCAGATTAGTGGATTAGAAAAATATACACAATGGAATAACAACTCAGCCTTAAAAAAATGATGAAATCTTGCCATTTGAGACAAACACAGATGGAACTGGAGATGATCATCAAACGTGAAACAAGTCAGAAGGAGAAAGCAAAATTCTGGATGGCTTCATTTATGTGTCTAACATAGAAAAGTAAAGCAACAGATCAAATTCAAATCAATAACAAACACTAGGATTCTGAGTGTGGGATTGAGGCTACCAGAGGAGTAAGGGAGGTTAGAGAGCCAAGTGTATAGACTCTAATGGAAATATGGTGGAAAACCATGGTGCCTTGGCTGTAGATGTGGTGTGGTGACAAACATCTAAAGAGGTGCGATTCTATACCTCTGAATCATATAGAGTGTGGCAAACCAATGCTGTTTCATTAACAAAAGAAAATTAAATAATGATAGATTTTTTACTTTTAAAAATGTATTACATTTTATTTTCCTTTTCAAAGAAAGGAAGTCATGTTACGGAACAGAGGGGGAAAGATTCCTATCAACTATAGATGCCAGTTCTAGTGCTTCCCTGTCACCTCTGTGTTTACAGTCAGTGCTCAGGAGAACAGATATTCCTAAATCAGTACTTGTGTGACTGCCAGCTCCCAAGTTCCAACTGTAAATTCCCAAAGTTGATTTTTTTAGCAGAGAAAATTTTAAGGAATTCTGCTCAAAGTTCTAAAAACAAACCTTGAATATAGATACAATGGCATGTGTTTAAATATGTGAATAATATTGAAATGAATATTGAAAACACATCTATTAATTGCTATGTCACATGACTTAATTGTATCATTGTGATTAAAATATGGGTTTTGGAGTAAACTGCCTAGATCCTAATTCTAATTTAGTCCTTGTTCATTTTCTTACCTTCAGCCAGGTGTCTTTTCTCTTATTTTTCCTCATGTTTATGCCATCTAAATAACAGCATTTCTTTCATACTTCCTAGGAGTGTTGTGAAAACTAAGGGGTTTATTATAAGTATGGTATTTAGTTAGGAAAGTGTATAGTAACTGCATTTCTTTCATACTTCCTAGGAGTGTTGTGGAAACGAAGTGGTTTATTATAAGTATGGTATTTAGTTAGAAAAGGGGCCAGTGTATAGTAACTGTTTGATACATGTTAATCCTGACAATGCTAGTAAATGTGAATATTCAAATTCACAGATGTTAAGAATTTTGGACAAGGTCATTTATCTAGTAAGGAATAGTGTTAGAATTTCAGCTCGGGTAAGCCTGATTATTCTGTCTTCATAATATTTCATTACTCAACATGCAGAAGGTGGATGTCTGCCTTTCCCTACCAGATTTTGGTAAACTGAAATGGGTCAGTCTTCCAACACTAAATTTCCCTCCTGCACAAAGGTTGTCCGACATTGCTTACTTTCTCCTGACCTCTACAGAATTCAGTGAATCTAGTCCACCGATCTAAAAACTTAAGTGATTAAAAAACAGAAAAGTATTCAAATTTCTTCAGAAAACCCAAAATGACTCTTCAGTTTGTTTGTTTGTTTACTTAGGATCGTGTAACTCTCCAAGGAAAACATAAGATTCTGGAGAGGAATTGATTTACAGGATTGAAAAAAAATGACATGATAACTGAACAGAGTTGGCTCCAGAGAGGGCAACGGCATATAAAATCACGAGACACTTCAACCGTCCTGTTAAAGTTAGAAAAACCCATTACCAAGTTGTAGAAGGAAAACAACTTGCGGAAATATCATTGAGGGCCGACCGTTTCCAATCACCGTTACTCCATTTATTATATGCTCGAGTGGTTCCAGGATCAACAGAAGACCATGCACTGTTAGAATGCCAAGGACAAGAAAGGCAGCTCAGCCTGTCGGGCTGACTTCCCCTCACAGCAATCCCAACATTTCAGGCTTCGCTTCCTCTGCCCAAATGAGTTAGTCACTCGAGAAGTGAGGCTGTGGCCAAGGATTTCTTTCTCAGAGACGACTCAGTCCTTTCCTGGGAACTATCAGCTGTTTCCAGTGTCACTGAGAATGGACATATCTCCATCGTCCCAAAAATGGCATGTTGATTTGTTTTTGTTCCAGTTTCCCAAAGGTCCTTACTTTTCCCCAGAACTTCCATCCATTTACTACTTTCTTTGAACAGTATCTCTAAGACTACATTATAAAGTTGCCTTATTGTCCAAATGAAGACATGCTGGATCATTACATTAAGTTAAAAACACGATGTTAAGTGCAAAAAAAAAAAAAAAAAAAAACATATATAGCTAATGATAGAGATCAGGCAAGTACCAAGTCAAGTCTGTTAAGTTGTTAAGTTCCAAAATTCCCATGTTTGTTAAGTTCCAAACTTTCATGTGGCAGATTTTAGGGTGGTTTGGAAGGTGGAAATGCATGCAGTAAGACAGAATCTATAATAGAGTTTAGGGAAAGGAAACTTTTGAATGTTTGCAAAATATTGTCACCATTGAAAGACATGAACATTTAAGTGAAGAGTGTGTCATGGACAAACAGAAGAAAATGTCTAGTAAATATTTGCCATAAGAAAATAGTTGGAGCAAGGAAAAACAGAGTTTTGGTTTGCCTGGAATTTCCATATATTAGCTTGAAGTAGACATATTGTCAATAGCCACAATGACTAAAATATGTAGCCATTATGAAAGCAGTATTTGTAAATTCCCATTTGATATGTTATTCATTTATATTTCACTCAAACTTTTATAGCGAAATTCTTAAGTTCTTGTTACACTGGAGCACCGACATCCCCTGCTGTGTAAATTTATTTAGCAATATGTTTATGAGTCAAATCTTTCCAATGAGACATAAATTTGATGAAGAATCACTAAATATTAAGTCTAGACATTAATATTTGATGTAAAGACCTTGGCATTAAGGTTATACTAGGTCTAGGTACTCATTCAAGAGTGGGGGAGCTAGCTGCGTAGTCTTGAGATGGTCTTGTTTAATTCATGTATCTGGTATATTTAAAAAAAAAAAAACATGTTGGAAGCTCTTAGAAAAAGAATCACCACTGGGGAATATCACACGGTATGCCTTTAAAACTCTTTCAGCATTCCACTATAATCCAGATATTCTATTCCGTACCTAAGCTCTTATCTATGTTCTTATCACTGGGGTGAACAGGGTTTAACTACCCCTGCCTTCTTGATCTCCACTAACAAAAATTTGTAATGTATATTGTGAATTAGTGGTACAATTTTACTAGTCTATTTTCCACTATTGGCCTAGTATCCCCAGCTCAGGAAAGAATAAATTTAATGCAGAACTTGAGTTAGGGAACAGCTGGTATTGAAAATATTTCTCTTCTTTAAGCTCTCTCCCTTCCTTATCCAAACAGAGAAAAGACAGATCTGTTTTCTTCACTCAAATAATGAGTGAAATCCAAGTCCTCTAAAAAAGAGATGGAATGCTGTTGTACCTCACTATTCACTCCTACTTCAAACTTTAACTTTTGGATGCATTTTAGAATGTTAAAGCATTTTTCAAAGATGCTGTCCTCTCAAAAGGTAGATTGAGAATTAGTTCCAATTTAAGCAACACTTTAAACAGAAGCATTTTTAAATATTAAGCAAAATAAATAGACTGGATACCATTTTCTCTTCCATTTTAGACAATGAAGTTACTTAAAAGAATCCTGAGTGTTCGTGGCATCTCAAACAGCACTTTGTTGGACCTCTAGTCCTCCCAAAAGAAGTTTGGGAAGACATGAACTGTTGAGAATTTGCCAGTTAAGAAGTCAGTTTAGAAGCTACTTTAAACCAAAGTTGTGTAATCAGAACTGTTGGTCTTAAGTATGTGTTTGAGTAATGTTTAAATGGCATTAACATGGATAGTAAAAATCTTGCATTATTTTTTTCCCTGGGGGCATATAATGCAAAACTTCATTGGCTGGAACCAGTTTTGTAAATGGAGTAGAAAATGCCTATAGAACTGATGAATGTAATAGAACTGTAACGTTATGAAAAAACGGAGCATGAGATGGCATATAAAATCTTAATGACATTGTTTCCTAGATTGTGCATGTATACCAAATTGGTTGTTGCTGCTGCTTTTAAGGTACCAACCCGATTACAATTAAGGGTCGTGTGTGTGTGTGTGTGTGTGTGTGTGTGTGTGTTTCCTGGAAGGGGTATGACTATGGGGTACAGAGTAGAAATCATTTCATCAAGCTTAAATTTCATGTTCAGCCCCTTAAAACTTCCATATCTCTTAAATACGCTGCCAGCAACCTGCTATCTGGTATAATGAAAAGCAGTGTAACCACTCACCAAATAAAACCCCACATAAAACCTAAACCTCAGTTTCACTTTTCAGGCATGGGTTTCATTGCTTCTTCCACCAACCCTTACTCTCTGCCAGAGGCGCTAATGAGCAGCAACTCAGGCCAAATCTTGCCAAGTTAGAGCAGGTGGGTTTGATGGGATGTGAAATGGAGTTTGCCTGGAAGCAGGCTACCATTTCAGGCAAGTCACATGGATGTGAGGAAGAGAGGAGGAAAAAATTGAACCAAGTTGTTTACGAATAAGTATGAAAGCAAATCATATATCTTAACACTCTTTTGTTAATTTGAACAATATTCATTAGAAGTCATAGAATACTTGAAAGAAGTGTCTTTCTGGAAAGATTTCCTTTGCCCTTTGCTAAAAATAAATATGTAGGTTTCTAGAGGGAGGAATACAGCTTTTTTCTTCAAAAAGTCCAGAAAAGTAGATACTATAATATAAATATCCATTCATTCCTTCTCTGAAAAAAAAATAACAAGAACTTCTAAAATAACTACTCATTTCTTAGACAAATAAGTGAATCTAACTATAGGGTTAATGAAACAAAAATAAGATTATTTTATTGTTACTTTGATTTGGTTATCTGGAAAAAATTTTAGCAGAAAGGTCTTATATTTTCATAACTAATACTATGTTTGATTTAAATTATGCCCCATATATGTTATGAGAAGGAAGGAATATGCTAAAGAAACTCAAGGGTGAATGTGAGAATCAAAACAGATGATGTGATATGGAAGGCATTTTGAAAGTGGTGAAACATTTCACAGACTTAGAAGCTTATTATCTTTAGAGGTAAAATCGTGTCTGGGAAAGAGTGGCTGAAAACAAAAAAGTAAAGTACAAATCTTGCGACTTGTTAGTAAGTGGAACTTACCCTTTTTAACATTAGTTTCTGCTTACTTCAATAATCCCCTTAGTAACTGTTCTAACCACTCATATCCAAGCTTATGGTAAGAGATCCTTTAAAAAATATTTTTGAACTACAAAGCACAATAAATAATTTTGAAATTTGCAAATTATAATCTTGATTATAGTCATCATTTAGGAAAACTTCAACTAAATTTCAGAAATAGGGAAACTGTAAAGTCTGTTTTATACATATACTGGAATTCGAGTTCTTCAGAAACTTTCATTTGTAAATGTGGTTATTATCAAAGAACTCTGTTCAATTAATTACCTTTGAATTGAGGACTGTAAAAACCAATTGAGTTCATAGGTTCTTTAGTTGAGAGTTGTAATATTGATAATAACCATATATGTTATTTTTAAATTGATGTGCTTTTTCCCCCCCTTTCTAATAGATGTAAAGAATATGTGCCTAAAGCACAAGAATGTAGTTCACAACTGTGAATCTGAAAACTAGGATATAAGCAAGGCCATGCATGTTAGACAGTATCATGGTAGGAAACAAATTAGATATTTACAAAGAACTAACTGCAATGACTAAGAACAAATACAGCAATGACTAAGAGTTTTCCTCTCTTCTCCAGTTACTGTGTAATCAAGTTCTTACTGTCTACCAACTGAGCAGCTAAAATTTTTCATTGTATTTTAGTTTTCATTTCCCTTATTACCTAAGATGAAATATTTCCTTCTTCTGTGAAACTCCTGCTCATTTTTTGTCCAGTTTTCTATTGAATAACTACATTTTTAGATATGAGTTGTTCTTTTAGCATTTTTTGTTAATTTTATCTATTGCAACCATCTTCCAGGGCTTGTGATTTATTTTTTCATATTCTTTCTCAGTATAGAAGTTGTTAGCTTAATGAGAGTATATTCATAATTCTACTCTCTTGTGGTTAAGGTTTTTAAAGTATGTTTTAAGAAAGTATTTTTTAACACATTAATTTAAAGGGATATATGGACTACTATGCTCACTACAGCACTATTTATTATAGTCAAGTTATGGGTACAACCTAAATGCTCAAAGACAGTTGCTTAAGAAGATGGGTATATATACACAAAGGAATACTACTCAATTATAAAAAAAGACATATATATATTGACAATGTGGATAGAATTGAAGGGGATTACGTTAACCAAAATAAGAAAGACAAAGTCAAGTACTGGATATTTTGTTTATATGTAGGATATAGTGAAACATAACAAAGGGAGAGGCAGACCAAAGCAATAACAGACCTTTAAGTCTGACCCTAGAGTTGAGGTTACTCTGACTTTGAGAACTGTGGGTGCTTTGGTGGGTGGCAGATGTGATGTGGTTACATATATCTGAAGAGCTGTGAGTGTATACCTTTGAATCACACACAACATAATAAACTGATATTACTTCAATAAAAAAAAGTAAGCTTCACCCACCATGAGATAAATAATGGAAGATGCTCAAAAACCCAAAAATATAATTATTATGTGATCCAGCATTTACACTTCTGGATATATATCCAAAGGAAATGAAAATGTAAGTTGGAAAAATAGAATAATCTGCATTTGCATGTGAAGCACAGCACTATTTACAATATTCAAAATATGGAAATAAATTAAATGTCCATCAATGAATGAATGAAAAAAGAAATTGTAGCATAAATAGATACAATAGAACATTATTCAACCATGAGGAAGAAGAAAATGCTGCAACAACAGATGATTCTGATTATACTAAGTCAAACAAAAACAAATGCTACATATCCTTACATGTGGAAACTTAGAGAGTAAATTTATAAAAACAGAGTAAAATGGTATTTACCATCCACCAAAGGTAAGGGAAGTACAAATATGTTGTTTAAGGCCACAAACTTGGAGCTGGAAATAAGTCCTGAGAGCTAATGTTCACCATAATAACCATAGTCAACAACATTGTGTCGTAGACTTAATTGCTAAGAAAATAAAACTGATTGTTACTAGAAAAGCTCATGCACAGAGGTAAATGGTAATTATGTAACTGGATAGAGATGATAGCTAAGGCTACAGTGGTAATCATATTGCAAAATACATATATTTATGCTTAAATCCAACAATGCCACTTAAATTCTTTTGATGTTGTTTCTTCCTTCTAGAGGTCTTCTATTTATTCTCTTAGAGCACCAGTTTAGGATTGTTGAGGTTTCCCTAATGGCCTAATATCCATGCACTCAATATCTTGAATATGATAAATGATTTTATAAAGAATGCTATAACTTGGAGCACAATGTAGAGTATATATAAATCCAGGCTATCAAGATTATTGAATCTTTTCTATATTTATATTATTTTTATTGATTATATGTTCCACAGTTTATCTTTATTTCTATCTACCAATGGGTATTCCTGTTAATAACATGTTGTGGATATTGTCAAATATGCTGCTATGGACAAACAGGTTCGTGTATCTATTCAGAAGCATTTTCAGTATTTTCATACACTTTAGATAAATCCTTGGTATGGTATTCTTTATCATATAGCATTTCCATTTTTATTCATTCATTCATTCATTCATTCATTCATTCATTCATTCATTCATTTATTGTCTTGCTATTTTTACCTGTGGAACTGCAGGCTCATGTTGCCCAGGGTACCACAGACTCAAGCAATCCCCAGCCTCAGCTTCCCAGGTAACTGGGATTACAGGCATGTGCCACCAAGGACAGCTAATTTTTTGGAACTCGGTCTCGCTACATTGCCCCGGGCGGGACTTGAACCATGATCCCTGGTACCTGCTGTGGCTTCCTAGGCTGCCTCTTACAGGCATGCCGCACCAGGCGTGGCATTTTTATTCTTTTGAGGAATGTCCCTCAGATTTTCCAGAGCAGTTGCTCTAATTTGCATTCCTGCCAACAATGAAAAGTTTTCCTTTCATAGATACCTTCACAAACACTGTTTCCAGACTTTTGGCATAGCTCATTCCTACTGGGATGAGGTGACAGCTCACTGTGATTCTGATTTGCATCTCCCTTTCTAGTAAGTGATATTGAATGCCTTATCATGTGCGTGTAGGCCCCTGGTTGTTTTTATGGAGAAATGTCTATTTACATTTCTAACTAAATTGTGTTTGTGTTGTGCAACTATCCCAGACCAGGTAGATTCATTATCAGTTCTCACAGATGAAAACAGAATTTTAGTGCCTTTTGTGGATTTTGCAGACTCTTCATGCTGAAACAGGGGAACACATCACAGGTAAACAGAGCTAGACAGTGAAAAAATTCAAGGACAAAACAACAGAAACATCAGCCATTTGGGGATCTGCCATTTTGGGATTGAGCCGTTTGGGGAGGAAAGATGGAGGTCAGGCCATGAGGACTGAAGGGCCTGAGGCCTGGGGCCTTGAGGAGGCTCAGGTTTGGGCTTTGGCCCGGCCTGGTGACTTACATCACTTAGTAAGCATAAGCTGAGTGTGCCTGCTGAAAGCTAAAGAGATTGGAGATTTGGACTCTGTGTTGGAGTTTGCCTTGCTGAGTTTGACTTAGGTGGTTCTAGAGAGACCATGTGCAATAGGTCTGAGTAGAAAATGAACTTTGGTGGTTCTGGTACTAAGGAGTTTCTTTCTACCCCTGGAGGAGGACAAGGAGAAGATAGCATGGAGGAGCTTGAGCATGCCAAAGGAGCACACCGAAGGAAGATGTTGACTTTTTGAACATATGTGAATGAACTTTAAAGACTGGACAGGTGGTGAGTTTATCAGGACTAAGAGACTGAGGGTTTTGGGAAATCTGGGGGAAGGACTTTGGACAATGTTGAGAAAGGTTTTGGACAATGTTGAAGTAATGGGAGTTTTTCTAATATGTTTCTTTTTGCAGTAATTAGAAAATCACTTTGTTTAGTAATAAATTAGTCTGCACTCTTAAAAAAACAGCAGAAAAACAAAGAGTAACTGAAGTTTAGCCCCTTCAACAGTGTAAAGCATCCATTGGCATGAAACAGCGCACATCCAAGGCCCATCTCTTGTTTCCTGGATATCTGAAAGGTAGAAAAACCTAACATTTCAGGCTATCTGTTGCTTGGAAAATGAAAAATAGCTTAATTAACTTAATTTCCTTACTGGTTGGTTGTGAGTTATTTATTCATATACTTTTGGAAATTAACCCCTCTTGGAAGTGTAACAATTGAGTATATTATCCCAGTCAATAGATTACTTTTCAATCTTGAGGTCATTTCTTTCACTGTACAAATGCTTTTTAGTTTGATAAAAACCATTTTTTACTTTTGCTTTTGTTCTTGTTATTGGAATTGAATCCCCAAATTTCTCTCTAATATTGATGTCCAGGAGTGTATCTCCTATATTTCTCCTCTGTATTTTATAGTTTCAAGTTTTATGTCCAAGTTTTCTAAGCCATTTAAATTCATTATTCTGTTTGGTGTTAAATAACAATTTAGTTTCACTTTTTGTATGTGACTGTCCAGGTTTCCTAACATCATGAACAGAAATCTCAGAAAATATGAAGGATACTTTCCTTTCTGCATTATGGTCTTGAATTCTTTGTTAGAGATTAACTGTCCACATATTTGTGATTTATATCTGGGTTTTCTATTCCATTCCATTGGTCTAGGTTTGGTTTTTTTCAATTCTCTACTGTTTTGAGCTATTGATTTGTAGTTGTTTGAAGTTAAAGTTCCTTGTCAACTCTATTTTTCTGATTTCCTGTCTGAATTACTTTTCCTGATCAGGCTCTTTTGTGGTTTCATAAAATTTTAGAATGGTTTGTTCTGATTCCAGAACAAACTACTCCATTGGAATAGTGTCATTACATTGAATCCATAAATTGCTTTAGTCAATGTGACCAACTTAACAATGTTTATTCTTTTAATTCATATTCTCTTTCCATTTGTTTGATTTTTTTAATTACTTTTAACAATGTCTTACGAAATTTAAGTAGATATTTCTCTTCACTGAGTTTTCTTTCAGGCATTCCATCGTTTCTTGGTATGATTATATATGAAGCTGTTTTCTTAATTTCTCTTCCTTCAAATTAATTCTTTGAATATTGAAATACTATGAATTCTTACATATTATCTTGCAATCTTGTGCAATCTTATGCTTTTCTGTATTAATTTATTTAATTCTAGTCACTTTTCAGTAGAAGTTTCAGAATTTTCTATGTATAAGGTCATATTATCTTCAAATAGTGATACTTTCCCTTCTTCTCCAATTTGTATTCCATCTATGACTTTTTCTTGCCTAATTGCTCTAGGATTTAAAATACCATGTAGAGCAGTTGTAGTTAGAATGGATATCTGTGTAACATTCCTGATTTTAGGAGGAAAACTTTCAATTTTTTATTATTGAGTATATCACCATCAGGTCTGCTATATGTGAATTTATTGTTAAGATTTAAGTTCTTTATATTCTCAATTTTTTGAGAGTTTTTTTTTTGAGGTTTTATTACAAATGGGGATGAAGTTTGTCAATTTTTTTCAGTATCCATTGACATGATTATGTGATTTTTACCTTTCTTTTTGTTAATGTGGCAAATTAAATTCATTGGTTTGTATATTTTGAACTAGCCTTACATCTCTGGAATAAATTTCACTTGGACATGATGTGTGAGTCTCATAATACATTGTCAGATTCAATTTGCTCAGATTTTATTTAGGATTTTTGCCTCTGTTCGTTAGAGACATTGCTGTGTGGCTGTCTTTAATGTGCAATCCTTGTCTGTTTTGGGGATCAGTGTTAACCTAATAACATCTTAGATTTGTAGAAGAGTTTGAGGAAGAAAGATATTAGATATTTGTTGAAAACTTGGTACCATCACTAGTGAAGTTATCTTGTCCTGGGTTCTTATCCTTAAGGGGATTTTTGATCAGTTTTGATTTTTATGTTCTGTACCTCTGATTCAAACTGTATATTCAAGCTGTATATTTCATTCTGGTTTTTGTCTTGGAAGTCTGTATGATTCTTTAAGTGTCTATTTCTTCTAGATTGTCCCCAATTTGTTTGTGTTTATAAATTATCCCTCATGATCCTTTCTATTCCTTTGGTATATTTTATAGCTTGATATCATTTATTTCTGATTCTTTTTAGGGTTTACTCTTTTTGTTCGTAGTGAGTTTAGGCAAGGTTTTATCAGATTTTTAAAATATTCTTACAAAAAAGCTAAGTTTGGTTTCATTGTTCTTTCATAATTTTGGTTTCCCTTTCATGTATTTCTCCTCTTTTTTATTAATATTTTATAGAGATAGATTTGCCCTTAGCAAGCTATTCTACCATCTTGTAACTCTGCCTTTCTCCATGTTAATTTAATAAGAGAATTCAGACCCTATGTTTAGCGTGATTATTGATATATGGGGTATAGGTGCTGCCATTTTTTAAGTTTCCCTTATTAAGGATATCTTTTTTAAAAATTAGCCTTGTTTTTAAATGAAGTACTTTTTAAAATGAAGTACATTTTTTTTCTCACAGCCTTATAAATTTTTGACATTAAAGGATTTTCCTTTTCAGGTATGGTCACCATAGTTCTAACACCATCAAGGCATTCATAGTTAGGTTTGGAACATATGGTTGACATTTGGTTATACTTTACATGTTTGGGTTTTCCTAGTTTACCTTTGTAGTTGATTTCTACTTTTACACCATTGTGATCAGTAGAGTCTTGATATGGTAACCATTCTAAAAATTGCTGAGTTCAAGATTTACTCCTACTGTATTTATTTGTGTCTGTTTTGTTTTTTCCACTGAAACCTGTCTGACATTTGTTGATTCCACTCTTTTTCTTATATGGTACATTCTCACATGGGTGAGGTACATTCTCACATGGGTGAAGTGACTTTGATTTGCATCTCCCTTAGAAGGATTTTGAACAATTTTCATATATATGAATGTTTTCTTAGAAAAGTATCTTTTGAGGTTCTTTTCCAATTTCTTGATTGGATTGTTAATTTTTAAACTATTGGAATGTATAAGAACTTATTTTATCCCCCATTTTGTTGATTGCCTTCTGGTTTTTCTTTTGAGATAGAAAAGCTTTTTCATTTCATTTGTAGTTCCATTTATTTATTTTTGCATTTCTTTCCTTTGATATGGGCTTGAATCCCCAAACACATCTTTATGGTAGCTGTCCTGTACTGTGTCACTACTGTTTTCTTTCATGTAACTTTTGTTTCAGTTCTTGTACTGTACTTTTGTCCCAATTTTTTTTTTTTTTTTTTTTTTTTTTTTTTTTTTTTTTTTTTTTTTTTTTTTTTTTTTTTTTTTTTTTTTTTTTGAGATAGGTCTGGCTATTTCTGCCCGTGGAACCGCAGGCTCTTGTTGCCCGGGGTACCACAGACTCAAGCAATCCCCAGCCTGAGCTTCCCAGGTAGCTGGGATTACAGGCATGCGCCAGCACACCCAGTTATTTTTTTGGAACTAGGTCTCGCTACGGGCCCCAGGCGGGACTTGAACCGCGATTCCTAGCCCCGGCCGCTTCATAGACTGAAGCTTACAGGCACGAGCCACCGTGCCCGGCCTTGTCCCAACTTTTAATACATTTTGAATGTTTTAAGTTAAGTAGGGAGTTTAGAATTTTTTTCATTTTTCTAGATTGTGTTGTTTACATAAATATTTTTGAAATAGGAGCTCATGGTCTATGCCATATCACCCTGAATGGACCTGATCTCATCTGAGATAGGATCTCATGATCCCATGTATCTATAAGGTATCACTTAAGATCTTACCACTTTCATTTCTGATTTAATTTATTTGGATATTCTTTCTTCCTTTTCTTGTTAGCCTAGCTAATTAGGAGAACTAGGCACTTAATCATTATGTAGTGTCTATCTTTATCCGTCCTTACATTTTTAGTCGAAAGTCTGTTTATCTGATGTGTTTAGATTTTGTGATTACCATGCAGGATTACCTAACTCTAGTCTATTATTTTTAGTTTGTTTTTATCTTTCAGTTTTATTTATTTTAATTTTTTAAGCTTTTTATTTATCATTTTGATGCTTACATCTTCATGTATATATGTATATACATGTATAGATGTATAGATGCATATAAATAATATGTCAACACATGTATATGTATGCGTACATATACATGTTATATGTACACATACATGTACAGCAATGTATAGGTATATTGCATCACACAATATGTATATATGTATATATGTATTAATACATATATACATATATACATAAAGATGTAAACAACAAATACATGTATACATATATACACACATATACATATACATATGCACATAGACATGTAAACAACAAATATATACATATACACATATATGCATGCACACTTATATATACATGTGTATATATGCACTGTGTATATATTATGTATATATACTTGTGTATATATATCACATATGTTATATCAATTCATTCCCTGGGGTTCTCCCTCCATCCTGTCACCTGTGAGACTTCATCTTCATCTTCTTGTGTTCCTTCTTTCCCTAATATCTCCCTCCCCTCTTCTCCTCCCTAACAGCCAACCCCAGCCCTGCTGTCAGTTTATTTTGGGGTTTTCCTGACCTTATGTTTGTTATTCCAATATCCCAGCTATAGGTGAGAGCATGTGGTTT
>PVHY01006551.1:0-73688 GCA_004024945.1 Uropsilus gracilis | reverse complement strand
GCTTCAGTTTGGTGCTTAGCTTGTTTTGACTTTTCCTCAAGGCTTTTGTTTATTTTGTTCACTATATCCCATATATTAGTGAAACCATTTGGTTTCTGCCTTTTTCTTTATGGCTTGTTTCTGCTAGTATGATTTCTTCTAAATACATCCATGTTGTTATGAATATTACTCATCAATTAGATCATTTTTCTTATCTGAAGTCTTAGATTGAGAAAATAGCTTTAGTCAATGGTTATTTTACCAAGGGAATATTATTTTGTGGGTAACTACAAAATAATGACTGTGAGTGTCTGCATGTTTTTATTTAAATAAATAAATTTCTTTAAATAAATAAATCTAAACTCACATTTAAATAAATTGAGTGTCTGTGTGTTTTTTACCAGACTAGAGGCTAAATACCAAAATTATTTTCTTTTCTTTAAAGGAATATTGTCATCAAGAGATCTTGTTCTAAGCCTATTTCCTCAAAACTTAGCCCTACTTTGTAAGCTAAAACAAATCAATGTGCTCAAACTTCAATATTACTGATGAAAATATGAGGAAACACCAGTGTACTGAAATGAAATACAGCTTAGATTTAAATGAATGTTTTTATAGAAAGGAAAGCATGATTCACTAATTTGGATATAATTTTAAAATACATAGCATGTTGTTAAGGCTTTCCTGTATAATAATTCAGTGAACCTATCTGTTGAGAATAGAGAAAACTGAATCCTATCTCTAAATCTTGTGTTCTATTCATAAAGGCATAAACTAATTAAGGGAAAGGAAATCAGGATCTGGCATAAGCCACCCATCAAAGAAGAAATGAAAGTTTCACCTGTCAAATGAGACATTGTTATAAAGCATAATAAATGATCAGCAGTGGAATCCTCAAACAAGGAGGATTATTTTAGCAGACATGTGAAATAATGAAGCAAGTAAAGTTGCCAAGTTTGAGTGTTAAGTGAGAAATCAACTTAGATAAGTACTTGAAGGGTTGTTGGTCTCCAGACTCCAAATGGAGATGAAAAGAAACTATCCATTTAGTAGGTTGGGGCAGTAAGCACATCATAAAGAAATCAACATTGTAGTTCAATCATTGCATTAAGAAGCAGTAGAAATCAGGGTTTAATTAGTAGGATTGTGTATTCCCAAAGTATTTAGAATCAAAAATAATGATTCAAATCTGAAAGAATACAAATCTGAAATCATTAAATACTTCTTCACTTGACTTTGGCTAAATTTGCAGTAAAGTAGTTTAGAAGTTCCAAGAGGCCCAGGTTTTAAAAAAAATGGGAAATCAGATCACAGGAGAATGAATAAGATCTGATAAAATGTTGAAATAAATTCTAAGTGTTTTTATCTCTTTTGGAGGCTTTATTCCAACTAAGTTGCTAATAATTTGAGCAGTCATATCGGTTTATCATTCCAGTAATATTGTATGACTGCAACAAAAATTAAAAATTAAATATTTTTAATTCAAACCTATTTTTTTCAAACCTCTTTTCAATATTTTTATTTCAAGCCTCTTTCCACTAGGTTTGTGACTATGCCAGTGTCTATATTTTTCTGTCTTTTCCTAATAATTCTTTTATATAATTTAAAATATAAAATAAACCTCTTTCAATACATATTTTATAAATCCATGCTGCACATCTTTATAATTTGGATTGATATATTTTATTCTGATATTTGTTTATATTTTCATCTTGTTTCATCTTGTTAGAACATTCATGTTTTGTTTTTGTAATCCAGAAAGCCATGGACACTTTCATTATGCTTTTCTTAAGACAAATATGAATGTAGTTTATATAATTAGTAACAATTGTCACTGTAACTTTCAATGAAGACTGTATTACAGATCACCTAAATTATATAATTTCATTGTCTAGAGCCTAAATATGGAATCATTTACCCCTATGTTTCACTTTCATTTTTATTTAAATATTTCTATAATCCTGTGATTTTCATTAAGTTACATTGCTACTGAATCAGCATAAGGATTTATCCAGCATGGACAATAAGACAATAAAGGATTAAGAGTGAAGATTGTCCCTGGGATGCAAATTATTTGTCATGGTGATGAAATGCCTGCATTGACTTAGTTGCATTATTATTACTGCTGAATCAACACAATTATACAATAGTAATCCTAGTCTCTGCTATGAACATAATTTGAAGGTGAAAGAGACACAGCAGTGAATGATTTACTTTTGTCTCCTACTGGCTTTAGGGCAGTGAATGCTGCCTATAATGAGTACTTTGTATTACATTTAAATGTCCTTTTTCATCTTTAAACCTTTTGATTTTTGATCTTTTGATTAATGATAAAATATTCAACAACTTTTCATGTCTCTCTTCCTTTATTTTGATTTTCAGGAAAACCTACAACCTCATTTATTATATTTAATTGCCTATGTAAATCGCCAAATATTACTGGAAAAACATGTAACAATGCCTTTTTGGATAACATTATACTGAAGATGAAAACATTTCACATATGTGTTCATAATGATTTTAAAAACACTTTTTCATTTTTGTGTTATTCACATTATCCAATATCATGTCAATAAGAATATATTGCTCACTTGTATTTTGATAAGAGGGTAAACTTCATGATAAATCTTAGTATACCACCAAAAAGTTATATATATTTTAATCAAATTAATAGAAATAAAGATAAGAAGACTATGGGAAATATTGGCTATGTCTGTTTCCTTGATTGTTGAGATGGTATTTTGGTGTATGCAAATATCCAAACTCATCAACATACATTAAACATGTACAACAATTTTAGTTTATAATTTTATCTAAATAAAGCTGCTCAAATATAGTAAGCACAGGTTGTAGGAGTATTGCTTTCTAGGGTGACTGTTCATTTGGGTACATGCTATAAAATATTAAATAGTATCAAGCTCTATAATTTTTAAGTATGTCTATGAATAGTATTAAAAATTTACATTATAAAATGTTGCATCCTAAATATTTTCATTCCCTTCCCTGAAAAGTATATGCCCACAAAGTTGGTAATGATCAGTAATATTCATCATGCATTTATTATTGATGATATACTATTAACTGTTCATAAGTCATTTTATTAAATAAACCCAAAATACTTTGAAAATTTGCTACTATATATATATATATATATGCTAAAAGTCATATTTACATGCACAAAGAGATTAGGCTTCAAAGAGAAAATCTAGTAACTCCTCCAACCAGCAAGTGCTTGAAAATTGCAGCCTCAGTTTCCTGAAGATTACAGTTTATTGGAGAAATTCTTTGTTCTATCAGATTATTGATTTAATCCACTATGAAATCCTTTTTATAGAACACTTTTTCTAGTAATACCTTTTTTACTGTTATTTGAATGCATATTGTTTTGCTTTTATATTAAATGACAAATGCAGCTTATAAAACTGCTAAATTATTTTTTTAAGTTTTTTTAGAAAAGGTTAGAGTGCTTGTAAGCATAGCTCATTCCATTTCTAATGTGACTAAGCACGTCATATATTTAAGAGCTCTTCATGATCTTTAGCACACATTTTAGGGGAAAAGTATAATACACTGCATTTTACACGTGGATATGGATGGGGTTTTTATTAAAATGTGCTTATGCTAAGTATTATTTTATTGTAGCAATAAATACTTCATTATTGTTGATCAGATGACTAGAAAAGTAACCTATTTGAAACTTCCAAAAATGTCCATAAAGTGAACTTATAAAGCCAAGATAATAAACCATTTTAAAATGGGGGGGAGGGTGCGCAGGGTAAAACAGATTAGGTTTAGAGAAAGAGAAGTCATGTATGAAATAAATTAAATAGTACTGATAATTTATTTTATTGAAACATCACAAAATTGACAAAACAAAGAAGCAAATAAAATCTTAATATGATAGTGTATGTTGCACTAGAAAAAAGACTACAACTTATGATGAGATTTTTCTTTCAAGAGTTAGGATTATAGGTCTAGCAGCTTTAAATAAATTCTTCAGGACCTTAAACCCATGACTCCTGGATTATATCCCAGTGGTTGTTTTTCCTAACTCACATATACCTTCTTCTAAGAATCAGATTCACATTAAATAATATTAGAAAAATATTCAGTGAAGATTTTTTGTTGTTGTTGTTGCTATTTGGTTTCTGAACTTTGGTGAAATTAACAGCTAATCCACATTTTACATCTTGTGGACTTAGTATCTGTCCTATTATTCACTCTGCTGTGCAGAGACAGTCATATATAGCACCAGCATGACTAGATAAAACTATGTACAAATAACAAATTTAACAAAACTTTGAGTTTTAAACGTTTTAATGCTGCAGGAAATATTTGTTTTCAATCATTAACAAATATAAAGATCATTCTTAATTTTCATTCCTTACAAAAACTATGAATTTGACACGCAGGACATAAATTGAAATGTCTTTTCTATTTGAATGAAAACCACTACCATTTACTATTACCTCTCAAATGAGGGACGGAGTTTTGTAGTTATCAGATGTTTCAACAGAATCAGACACATTTTTAATTTAAACAGATACAAATAGATTATTTCAACAGAAACAATATTAAAAATAAAAATTTTAATGCATTATAATAATCCAGGTTATTCTTTTTTTTTTTTTTTCCAAGACCACCAGGTTATGCTGAGATGCCCAAGGTAGTCTCAAACCTGCGAACTCTGTGTTCCCTGGCCTCTTGCTTTCCAGTGTTTGGATTACAGGTGTGCACCACCACACCTGGCTCAGGTTACTCTTGACCTGGAAAGAAATCTAAAAAATTCCAATAACCTTGGTATCATGCTTATCATTTAGATAGCTTTATATTCAATGCATCGGTGACTATTTTGTTCAGAAAATAGCATGATTAAGTATGCATGATTTTGATTCTTCTTATGAATTTTCCAAAATTAGACAACAGATTTTATTAAATTCTGTAGCATCTCAATATTTGCCATGTTTTACATCTGCCACCTGAAGAATCCCTTATAGTAGACTCAGTATAATCTGGTATCTTATTAGAAATGCAGAATCTCAGCTTCCCATCCAAACATGCTGAATCAGAATCTTAATTCTGATTAATTCTTAATCAGAATTAAAGTCCTCTGAAGAGGATTCCTAAGTACATCATTGAAAAGATCTGTTCTAGCATACATTGGACATATAGGTATAATAGAAAACTTAAAAATATGTACTACATAGTGGTGAAGAAAATTTTTGGGTGTAGCATAATACAAAGAAAAAATATATATTAACAGTAAAATATATCCTACTGAGATAATTTCTTTGCTGCTGGATTAATAAAATCACCAAAAAGATACTGTAAACATATGCATTGTTAATGATTCGTCAGTATTGATTCTTCCTCTACTCCAAGCTCACCTAGGGAATAGCATTGGAATTGACATCCATTACATGTGGACATTTTCTTTGATGAAGAAAAATGTTTAGTACATATGGGTATGGCAACAATGATGTAGTTCTTAAATAATGCAGCATGTTAATATTTTTGAGAATAACTTCTTGGATAGTGATGTAGCTGATATAGTTTTCTATGTTGTCTGGAAATATATTGCAAAATGGAACTTGAGGATCTTGGAGACCTTAAAGATCTTTTAATTAACAGTCTTGGATGTTGACTATTGATATATTTTTTTAGAAATTCCTTAAGAATGATCAAAATTAGGTGAACTTTCATGCAAAATATAAGATTTTTATGATTTGCACTTAGACTATCTTTGAATGAATAGACCATGAATACACTACTACATAAATTGCATTTTAAATCAAAATTGCACATTTTAGACCTCAACAGGACAAATTTATATAAGCACAGAGGAAACAAAGGACATTCTTTGTAGACTTTTTATAGTCATCTATATCTTCCCCATTTAAATGCTTGTCTTGTGTAGTCAGGTCCCCAAAACTCTGCAGAAGGTTCATATGTATGAGTATCTCCAAATTACTTGTATAAGATTATAAAACTAAACTATTAAATAATAGGCAATGTAGTAAATCAATCTAGTGAGAATGTGAGATAATAGGTAGATGATTAAAGAATCTAATGTATGTGGAGGTCAATGAAATATGTTTGTGATACTGTTGTTGAGGACACAAAAGGCTGGAAACATTCCTTACCCCAATTTTTCAGTACTAGGAAAATTGTTATTAAATCACTTGTACACTATTATTTTTAGGATTTAGATGATAGTTCTATGATGTCAAATAGTTGAGATTTGAAATGTTATTTTCGTATAGTTTGTTCATAAATTAATAAATATATATTAGCTTATTGCATTATTTAGTAACTTTAATGCAGAGTCTAGGTTTGAAGATAAATGAGTGAAGAAAAAAAGAAAGATGAAATTTCAGCCACCGCAGAGCTTATATTTTAGTGCTTAAGTTTAACTAGTCTGTATAATATGCCAGGTTCTATACTTCATACCCATCTCAGGTAGGGTTAAATCTATACAGCTCATATTGTGATTAGATAAATAAGGCAGAGATGAGTGAAATGGTTACCCAACCCTGCACAAATGGTAATTGGAAGAGCAAGGGTCTAAAGTCACCCAATCAAGAATAAACACAGTTCTTAAATTACTGGAATATTACCTTTAATACTAAACATCCAAGAGCCATGAGCAACATTTGGCAAAAACGATGTAGTAGCTTCCAGGAAAAAAAAAGTACCAATTTTAATATCTTTGATGTTTTTTGATATTTACAAATTCTACTAATTGATGCACATGCCACATAAATGAATTTCAATGACAAAATCATAAAGTATTCTTAAGAATGACAAGCATAAAATAGAATTAACTCAGTACTCACATTTGGTCATACTTCATATTAGGTTCATAACATGTAATTATTAACACCTAGAACTAATGTGTGAATTATATTTTTAGTTCAGTTAGCATTTGTACATATATTTTGATATAACTTATTTAGGAGGCATTCCTTCCCATTGGCATTTTCAATCAGTAAATATAAAGTATCGCATTATATATATCTGGCCATTTTAAGTATAGATTATTTGGGGGAAAATATAACATTGAATCAATTCATTCTTTATTCAGCATATTAAATAATTATCTATTCAGAATACTACAAACATGATTTGAAATTAGCCTCTTAAATGGCACTAGCAATCATTTTCTGCTCACATGGTATTATGGTTTATGAGTGACTTAATATATCTTCATTTAACAATAAACATTTAAAAACTTTAATTTTTGTTGCAATGTTGCTGTCTTAGAAGACTATAATCTTAGCAGATTTAATTTTTCCTATTTCATTTTTTTAAAGAGAGTAGGTCTCACTATGTTGCCAAGGGTGTCTCGAACCTGCAGACTCAAGTGATTCCTAGCCTCAGCCTCTGAGGTAGCTGGGATTACAGGTGCATGCCACTGTGCCTGGCTATGATTTTTCCTATTTCAAATGGCAGGAGGAATTAAGCATAGATGTGTAAGGTCTTAAGATTCATTAGTAAAAAAAGGGAATATGTGTAATCATTTCAATAAATGAACATGGTTCAAAGTAATGAAACAGTTTTGCATGAGAAAAATGTATTTACACTGTGCATTGCAAGTTATAAAAAAGTTAGATACTTAAAGGCAACGTAGGTTTTCAACTTTTTTTATTATTGATTTTTTTTTCAAATTCCTAATTCTGGCAAAAGTGAAAAATATTCATTTATAAAAACTAACAAAAATGAATTTAAGCTATCAATTACTCAGTCATCTTCATCTCAGGCTCAGATTTTTCTGTTGCCAATACAGCATCTAGTCACTGCAAAACCACTGGGGTTTAACATTGTTTATCTGACTTTCATACCATGCATGACTTTATTGTTAGGATGAGCCTTAGATCCCCTCTCAGAATAACATTTCTAAATAAATATGAGACTATAAAATATTTTGGTAATTACATTGTAACTTGGTTCTAGAAACCAAAAAGTAATTTAGTAAAAGATGTGTTTATTTAAGCATATGAAAATTACAAGAAATGTAAAACCTAACTTTAAGGTAGAAATAAGTACAAAATATTCTTTGAGTTATCTGAATGACTTTATAACAATATGAAAATATCTGGGATTTCTGTTGTTGAAAAAAATAGAGCTATAAAACTATTTCATTGCTTGGGTTGCAAATAGATAATTATGCTGAATTATGGCTAAAGGTGACTATTTTTCACATTCCAGTTAATATCTTAATATCCAGGTAAATCTCTTAGTATTATCAGATTAAGATTCCCCGTATGAGGTCAGTTTGTCATGTTCTCACTCTCATTCCAGTGGTGGTTTTTTTAGAAGCTAATATTCAACATTCTAAGCACATGCCGATGAAGTTGCTAAACTGTACTTTACAGTTATTTTTGTTCCAGGCTAGCAATTTTATAACACACTAGCACTGTCTTTACTTTATGTCACGATATTGGTTTGGTCTTATCTTGTCTCTACATTGAATACAATGATGGTTTCCATCTTTTGATAATTACAGGATTATCTCCACACAGTGACTTGGCCAGCACTGACTTTCTTCAGATATGTGTCTGACTCAAAACTCTGATTGTGAATCTCACTTTGTTCCCATCAAGGCAAGGCAAAAGGTTCAGAGTTCTTAATTCACCAGTCATTCACCCTCACTGCAATGAACACATTTGTAACACTGCCCATCAGACACATAGCTTATCCATCTAGACTCTGGCATGTGGGGAATGGTTTTCTCGAGTACAGTGAACATTTTGTGGAGAGGCAAAAATTCTGCCCAAGATGACTCTTTCCTTGTCACATGATGCCCCAAGACCATCCTATGAGGTAATATACTAGGGATTGCCAGAGAATACAGCAGAACCCCTTATTTTTGGAGTTGCACTCACCTAACATCTTTTTTTAATGCTTAAAAAAATCAACTTTCAGTGGGTCAAATATATTATACATGTCTTCCAGTATATTCTGAATTTGAAGGGACAGATTTTCCACTCTTTTTCTCTTCAACAAAGTAACACATGGGTCAGAGCATGCTCTAGTTCTCTCTGACCTGTGGTCTAACAAAACATCATTGAATGATCAATTCTCAAAGGCCTTCTCACAGCAGTTGTAATTATTCAACAACCTTTTCCTTTTCTTACCAATTCAAATTCTCAGAAGAATGGTTTCATTATGGAGTTAATAGGATATTAAATAATATATGTTCTCTCTGTAAAGCAATGTTTGCTATTAATTAGATATCAATATGCCAAGGCAACAGGATTTTGAGAAACAGAAAAAATGACAACAAAAAACACAAGTTCCTGTGTCATGACATATTAGAACATTCTAAAAGCTAAACTAAAACCAAGATTTAAGTAAGGCAATTACGTTTTCAGAACTTTGATTTTCAGTTGCCTAGTTTATAATAAAAGTCGAACTTTTGGAATCAAAGCAGATGGAAGTGCATGTGATGGGCTCTTCATATTCCACCATTCCACAGTCATTTGTACAGATTTTGATGGGTTTGCAGAGCTGTATGAAGCAACATATATTATGATGTAAATGCCATCATTATGACATATGTTGAAACTTCTGCTGAGAAATAAATAAAATATCTTGAAATGCCTGCTGTTTATCCCAGCTGTTTATTTCTCACAGCCCATAAATGGAAAAAGTCACACAGTTTAGCATTTATATGCTAGAGAGGCATTTGGAAATAATTAAAACTCTTTCAGGGAGAGCTTTCTTTTTGTTCTGAATTAGAATTAAGAAAAGAAAGAAGAGAAAGCAAAGGCATTATCTGAGAATAAGTATATATTTTCTCAGGAAAGTAATTATCAAGAATTGTTTCTTTTTTCTTTCTTTTATTTTATTTTTACCAAATTTCATATAGTGGAATAAATAAGTAAGAAAACATATCTGGAAAGAAGCAGAGGCCACCCAATCTGTATGCCTGGCTGGAGTTCTAGTGAGTTGCAATTACCAGTGGGAAATTTGCTCTCCTGTGGGTAAATTGAGTTGATTGCAATGATTTTGACTTATGCTGACACTAATACACACAAATAAGGGAGAGCCAAGGGAGTTGCATTTTCCTCATTAAAAAATGGTGCAATAACTTATGAAATTAAAAAACAAATAAGCTGAGATGCTCTACAATTATAAACTAATAAATATATTGACATAAGAAATATTTCAATAATTACTCTCTAATATTTCAGAATGGTGTCACATCCAAAAGCCATATATAAGCATCTTGCTTCATTTAAAATAAAAGTTATTATTTTTCTTTAATCCATGAAGCTTAAGAATTTTTTCAGGAAAATTTAAGAGTAGGTTTTGAATTTGTTATATGGTTAAATAGGACCATAGATTTTTCTCTACTTTTCACTATCATTAGCAAGTTGTCAGTATCAGAATACATTCTATCACAATGACAGTACCTGTTATTTTGAGAAATTTTTTCTCCATTTTCGACATTGTCAACACAAAAAAGATAAGAACTTCTCAAACTTTTAATTCAGAATTCACTAGCATAACCCAGCAATCAAAACATTCCCTTATTATGAAAGTAATTGGATAAAAAATGACATTTGAATTATTTTTGCTATCAAATTAACTCCAGAATTGTAGTATAAGATTTTGTTTAAATTTAAAACAACTTTGGTCAACCACATTAATATATTTCATATATATATACATACATGTATGTGTATATATATATATATATACTCAGTATACTTGCATATGTATAGGGTTATAAGTGATCTTTTAAAACACAATAATATGGGGAGTGGGTTCCTTGTCTCAATTTATAGCTACCTAATTTCTTATAGGTTGCAAGTTAAATCAATCTTAATTTTTAATGTGAAAGCAAATCTTTTCATTTTGTTTTGTATCTGTGAGTGTACTGTAGTGATTTACTGTGTAAAAGGGTAAAATGATTCGTGTTTAAAATAAGCATGTACTAGACTTTTAGTATACATAAAGCAGTATATGAACGTTTCCTCAAATCTGACCCAATTTTCTATGTGATAAAACAAGGGCATAGTTTACTCCTTCACAGGAGATTCACAGTTTTTGTGCTGGGAAAATAGACTGAAAGTTCAGTCCATTTTGGTGATAAGGTGGTGGGAGAACCTTGGGGAGACAATGATGTGAGATATATAGTGTGTGTGTGTATGCAGTAAATTCAAAAATATATAAATAAAAAAATAAAGTTTTATAATAATGTAGTCTAATGTGGTTAAAACTTCTAACAGAACCTGGACCAAGAGCTTTAATATAACTCCCAAATTTAATAATAAGAAAAGTTAAAGCACACATTTTCCATAACTTTTTCTGCTAAATATGCATGACAATTTCCAACCACTATCACTCTGTTCATTAATTTTGGTAGAAATACAAATTTTGAAAATGTGGTGTACTAAGTCTAATATCTAAAAAAAAACTAGAAAAAGGAGTCAATCATACATAAAATGTAAAAGAAAAAAATGTAAACACTGACATATAAGCAATATCTGTGCCTTTAATGTTTATCCTTAGAGGACCCGAGAAACTAAATTTGTAATGTCTCTAAAGTAAGAGAAAACTGAGACTGAATCACTTATTATCATAAATATGCTTAAAATATCACTGGAATTTATAGTGTAATCATGAATGTATTCATTTTTCAAAAACTCATGTTAAAATAGTAAATTTTTCTAAAATTTTATTTAAAATTTATTCTGATCCCTGGTAGAATACCCTTGGTCAAATTCAAGAACATTTCAGTTTAATTTTTTTTTCCCTTTGCTACTGTCATAAACCTTTGATTTTGATGCATATTTCAAACCATAACGTTTTTATTTAAAAAATAACTTTTAGTTGGTTCATTATATACTTGTGCAAATATATATGTATATATGTATGACGTATACATTAAGGATTGATAGACTTAAAACAGGAATTCAAATCATAAGGTGTATCAATATATTTTGGCTAGTCAATTAAATACACTCATTTTGTAAGGTACATAGAGTACCAATTGAAGAAATATCTGTTATATTCAGCTCTTCAAGTCTATTGAAATTCTACAGATAGGATGCTCTCTCTTAACAATTAAATATTTCTAGAGCCTGGACTTCTGTAGTTTCAAACACTGTAGCCTTAAATAACATCAGATTTCACCTACGAGGGCATTTTAAATCCATTGGTTTGTATTCAACATTACTTCTGCGAAAGTAAAACAAAACAAAACAAGCATATTATTCTATAAAGATCTTTTTCTGTCAATCCTTTCAAATTTGCCATTGCTCTTTGAGTAAAAACTTCCTAACAAGTCTTGCAAAGGTCTTTGTGCCTGCACCCTATATCCTTTGTCTCATTCTGTACCATACTATTCTTCCTTTCTGAGTTCTAATGATAGGGGTTTTCTTTGTCTTCTATTATATTTTTGGATCCATTCACCATTCTATAGAGCACATCCTTTACAGATAAAAGTATTCTGTCATCTTCACCAACATAAATTTGAATCATTTACTTAGGGATCAAAATTCAATTTAAAACAAGCCTTCTAGTCTGATGCCTAGAATATAGCATATTCTTATTGAAAGTGTCAAATATGCTTGAAAGGAAAAGAGGATGAGGGTTAATGATTATCAGCTTTTAGCTTTTTAAAATGAAAGAGTCCTAAGAGTAGTTTCACAACAATGTGAATGTACTTGACACTGCTAAACTAGACACAAACACATAATTAGGGGGTGTTTATTTTGTGTATTTTACCATAATGAAAAATAAGAAAAAATCACTTCAATAAAATAGATGTAGTGATTTAATATTGCAAAGTTCAAGACTAAATATATTTTCAAGAAGTGAATATGAATATTTTTTTTCAAGAATAGTTGGATTCAGGTTGACTTTAAACCAACTTTTTTATTACAAGACTATATATTTGTCTTCAGATAAATAATTTTTAAAAGCATAAATGCAAACCAAAAATATGTCTGAGAGTTAATACTGTCAGGGAATTGGAAATAAAATAAAAATTTCAAGGATACAGTGGAAAAGAAAGCAAGGCTGTAATTAATTGGGGAATGAACCAAAGGTTTAAAATGAATATTGTCTATTATGGATACTCTCAGAATGGATATATGCCAATAGGAAACTATAGGTGTAAGAGCAAAGACAAATGCTCCTCAAAGTCTAGCTAACTAACTAAGAATATATTACAATTTGATTTTACAGAATGCCAATGAGTGTTACTATGGTATCATGCTGGGCTGTGAACATTAAACTTTCCATGGCTCTTAACTTGACAGATCCATCCTAATAAAATTCTCTCTATTTTACCCATTAAGGAATTTATAATCCTGCAGTCCCTTGACTATTTTCACCAAAATATTTTCTGCTAAAAGAATAGTTTATGTTCATCTTGTTTAACATTATTTCTCAAGTACATAACACAGCATTCAAAATACATGAATGAAGCTCAAATTAAAATAAAATAAGATTTCTGGAAAAAAAACCATTGTCATAAGACCTTTTATGTGCTGAAACACGTGATGAAGATGGAAGATAATTGAGATTTCTAATGAAAATAGCCAATTAAATTATTCATCATATGCATAAAGTAATTGTGGCAGGAAACAAAATATTTTGGGAGTTACTATATTTGAAATTGAAATACTGATAACATTCCTGGAGTAAGTTCATGAGTCGGCCATGGAAAGTTCAACTAAAGCTCAAAAAAATATTAATGAAATGAACCAAGATTATGAAACTAGGAAATTATAAATGTTATAAAGAAAGGCATTACAATCTCCAATAAGAAAACAGTTTTAAAGCTCACATCCCTAGTTTTCCAGAGGTGGATATATGCATTTCACTTTGATGACATGATCAAAATCACTGAAACAATATCTTTAACATGCCACCTATTTTTATGTATCTACAGCTTTACCCAATTTTTCATGAACCATCTCTTATTATGAGATGTAAGTTTATTTGTCAAAAGTCAGCAAAAGAACATTTTATACATTTTTAAATCACTGAAATATGAAATGTTGTGAAAGTTTAGGCCAACCACAAAATCAAAGTATGCATAATCCTCAGTAAAAGCAAGACTTCTCTTCCTTCTGATTAACTGCAAGTGTGGGAGACTTGCTAGGAAAACTCACAGAATTCATTATAAACTGGTTATGATTTATTGCAGGGTATGGATGTAGATTAAAATTAGTAACAAGGGGAAATACGTAAAGTGGAGTCTGGAGGGTATTAAGTGCAGAGTAACCCATTGTTTTCTCCCTGTGGAGTCAAGAGGTGCTAGTTCTTGGTATCAATGTGTAGCAACCCTTAAGTTTTATCAGTGCTACCCAACATTCAGATTATTCAGTTTTTACTAGGGTCCCACTTGCCCCATGGTTATTCTTAGTCTCTACTGCAAATGACACAGTGTGACTTTAACACTGTCCTGTATCACATTTTGTGTAATGTTGATCTGTTCATACAGCACTCCACCTGGCATAGCATTCCAAAGGAGATGGGTCTCTTGAAGCCCAGGGCAAATGTCAGAGCTTTTTGGGATAAAGTCAAACACAAGTGCATTTACCAAAGTTCACATTATGCTACCACTGTTGGAATCTTCAAAACTTATTACTGAAGCTCCAGACAATATAGGCTGTAAAATACCTAGTTCTTTCATTCTGCTAATGCTAATTTGATGATGCTAATAAATGCTTACCAGGAATATGGAAAAAGATTTAATCCCAATGGAAAAGGTGATATTTAGACAAAATCTCATTATATGTCAGCTCTAAGATGTGGCTTGCCCACTCAATCCTTAGTTTATCCTAATTAAATTTGATGCTTTTCTTATAAAATCATGTATATACCTTTTATGATAAACTTTCTACTGTCTTTTTCTGCAAAAAAGATTTTAGCATATTGAGTTCAATTCTATGTATATATACTGTAGTTTTAGAAAATATCACTTAATTTGTAGAAATGGAATCTAAATATTTTTATTATCCATAAATCTTAGCTTTATTTAGTAGAAGCCTTGTCATCATGGGATGTTTTTCTGTTAGAATCTTTGACAAATGTGTTGTAACCATAGAAATGATTTGTGAGACAGCAGGAGTAGCCAAAATAGATTAAATTAATGTGTTAGGTTTAGTGTTCACGCAGCATGCTTTACTTTAATTGATTATTCTATGACCAAGCTTAAATTACTAATATCAGTGCTGATAGAAGAAAATGAATATTTAATAAAACACCCTTTGTATCATAGTAGCAGATTAATCTAAGTGAAAAAGCTATCGTTTGTAATAAGCTTTTAAAGTTACTTTGTTATCTTGAATACATGCAAGGTTAAGAGCTTATAAATACAAAGAGCAGGGTAAGTTGAAATAATTTAACAAAAAGTATTTGCAATTAACTTTGAATTATGATGCATTTACATGTAAAATTAAGTGATACCCTCAAATTGAGAAGTTGTAATAAATTGCCTCCAGTCTTGAAACTGAAAAAAGACTCATTTATCAGTAGATTATTTAAAATAAAATCTGTCAAAACATAACGATCAGTATTCACATAATTAATAACCAACTTTACAACTGAGATTGGGTCCCTTAATTTTTAAATATAGATAATGTAAGTAATCCATGGATAATGTACAATAGTACCCCAACCCACACTCAATCAATGATCATCATGATCATACAATATAACTTATGGAATTAAACTCAAATCAAAAACACTATGAGATATCACAATACTAAAATAAGAAATAATAATTAACCAAAAACCTTATAAGATAATTAAAAAAAATTATCTTAAAGAAAGTTTACATTTCTCCATTTGGAGATGTGTTATAAAAGAGAAACTCTATATACCTTAAAATCAAAAATGTAAAGTTTTAAGTGACTTACAGTCTTGCATTGTCACTATGTCTGGTTTCAGGGCTTTATTCCATTTTCTATTAGTATTGAAAACCAATGACTAGGACATGTCATTTTTTGTTTTCTTCTCTTATTTTTCCCATTGAAGTGTACTGATGTGGACATGGAAACAATAACACTGCGAAACAGAAGTTCAGGCAGAGCCAGTGTAACTGGTGTGAACCACAAGCTCAGTCAAGGACTACTCACTATAGGCGAGAAGCACCATAGATTCGGTTTAATAATCAACTGTTATCCTGAAATTTTGAACTAGAAGCAGTGTGTTTTCATCTTATATTGTTGTTTCTAAAAACTGTATAACCAGTCCTGAGTATACAGAGCACAGATAGATCCGTGTAGGTAAGTACACGTGGAAAACTGTCCGGTGTGGGTTCTGTGGCTCAAATGAACCATTCACTTCAGGAATAGTTGAAGAGAATGACTTTTCTAGAAAGCTCAACATTCATCCATCGCCTTGAGTTTCATTACCTCTCAGTTTACTTGCTGAAAAAACTCTCATTGGCACAGGATGAGGAGATCCTTATTGACTTGATAAAAATAAGTCATTATACACTATAGCAGTAGCTTTTAAAAAAGGAGAGTTAATATCATGTTATGTTCAGAAAAATTTAAGGAGAAATTACATCAAGTACAAAGAGAATAATTTTATAACGGTGAGTATACTATATTAAAAGAATATGTAAGAGTCTGAGTAGCAAATATTACAATCATGAAGTCATAATTTATACATAAATGAGCACCTCTAACTTATCTCTCAAAAGGATATCAAACAAGTCCACAGAAAAATCAGAAGTGATATAGATTTTGAAGAATGCAATTAATAATCCTTAATTTAATTTTCGGTTACTTATTTTGGAAAAAGAACAGAAACAAATGATGATAGAAATAGATGATAAATCTAAAAGCATTCTATGTGCTAATGTTCTTTTATAACTTTTATTTTAATATTTAATTTCATTCTGTAAAATACTCTTTTAGCCCTATTTCACTTATGAGAATACTCAGGCAGAGAGTTGTTAAATAACTTGCTTAAATCCACATCACTGTGTTAATGGGGACTTACTCTTTAATAAAGTCAATGTAAGTCCGTAACCTGGACAGCCTCTGTGCTGTATCTGTGTATAGGGTGAGTTGGTCATGCCTTTTTCCCTCCATTAGGCTGCATAAACAGCACCTGTGGTATTATGTACTTCCCATGATTATTTATACTCCGGGCCCAGTGGGTGTGCACATGTGTGAGTGTGAGTGGAGAGGAGAGCAGGAGCAGGAGAGCAGGAGTAAGGAGAACATTAGAGAAGGAAAGAGAGAGCCCAAGAAAAGAGTGTGAAGTTTCCTGGGGGCTGGGGCCTTTTCCTGTTTTCCAGCACCCCAGCCCTGGCCCTGCCTTGGCTGGTGTGTCTGTGTAATTACTAGAATCAATGAAGAACCTATACAGATTGGTGAGCCTGATGCCTGCATTACAATTGATGTCACATAGTGACACATACTTAGTGGTCTGAGTGTTTTAATAACAAAGGGGTAAAGAGACTAAATAGGTTTCTAAAAAGAACACACACACACAAAAAAAAAAAAACATGCACACAAATGAAATTAAAACACATCAGGACTAAGATGTTAGGTCTACATTCATGGAGATTTTCTTTTCACAGTTAATCCCTTGAGACATTAACTATATCCAAAACATTTTTTCCCAAAATTATTTTTTTCAACTGTGATGATCATGGTTATTTTAACTGACCTTTGCACTACTTTTGTTATGAGTGGGGAGGTGGGTGTGAGGGGGTTAGGTGCTTTTGAGGTAAGTTTAAATGATAGCCTAAAAGAAGCAAGGGGAAACAGCAGTTATGGAATTTTAACAAAGCATATGGATGCCGGAGAACAGAAATCAAGGTAAGGACACACAACACAGCTTAATCTATTCAAGAGTCAACAGCAGTACCTCTGCCAGGATCAACAACAACTGTCACAGCTGCCCTTGATGGAGTTACCAGGGCAACCACTCTGCTACCACTATGAAGACCCAACAACACTCTACCCCTTTTTAGTCAAATATCTCATTTGGAAAACTTTTTTTCAAAAGGTTGAGTGTTCTATTGATTAAATTTGAATCACATGTCTGACCGCTGCTCCCAGTGAAGCAACAGCCTTCTGCACTGCTATCGGATGTATTAAGTTAAGAGAAAGAGATATTCAAGTTAATCTTCTGTCATTGCCACCACTCTGGTACTAGAATAGTGTCTACAAACAGTCTGTTCAGACCCTACACATGCACAAGCAGCAGAAGCTGGCTTAAAGAGATATAGTGTCGCTTATTTGTTTCCCTTGCTTTCCCATGAGCTTAACAAGAACATAAACTACTCCACACTTTGTTCATTTTCTAAATGAAGTCCTTACTTGAATTTACTAGATGTTTGATATAAGCATGTAATGTAGACTGAATTGGTAAATATATATTCCACTCCAGAAGTTTAAAAACCGCAAACCAGGCCCATCAATTAGAAACATCACATAGCACCATTTATTGCTTAATACATAGCTTTTCATATAATTGGTTTTTGGCCAGAACATTGACTTTCATCATAATTAAAAAAAAAACAAACTACTTTATAGTGAAAGGCAAAAAATGTTAATATATTGCTTGTGTGTTGTCGACATCATGTACCATTTCCTGCAAAATAAAGAATGACAAATTGCAAATTACATGACCTGTGAAATACACTATCATTTACCACAAGCCTTCCTTGGAGGATTTTATATAGTAGGATAAATAGGCTGTCAAAAAAAAAAGAAAGAAGTGACTTATAAATCTGTCTTCTAGTTGAGTGGCAGGTTTGTATGAGCACTTTTTAGAAGACAATGTGGAATATATTTGTGTGTGCCCGTGTGTATATATATATATATATATATATATATATATATATATAATCCATAATCAATTATACATATGCATAAATGATCATGGATTCTAATCTAAACTCTTACAGAGAAAGAGGCATTCAAAAATAAATATCTGTTCTGAAAGTATGAAGTTATTCATCAGTTCATGTATTCATGTTCTGAATTGAACATGTATACACATACGTGTGTGTGTGTGGCTGAATTTGCTCAAGGAGCAGGCTTGAGCAAATTGAAAAGAAAAGTTTAAAATTATTTTATTTCCTGGAATTAAGAAACCTTTTTCTGTTGTTAACCTAAAAATCTAGAATGCTATTTAAGGACAGAGCACATTTATATAATCTCCAAGTTATAATCTGGGGTTTACATATTCAGAGAAAACCTCAAAATGTACCAGGAGGCACACAGACAGGCAGGAAAGCTTTCTTTCTTTCTTTGTCTCATTCTTTATTTTTGTATATTTTCTTTGCTTGTTGTTTTTCATGAAAAGAAATGAGGAAGTTGATGGAGGAGTATGGGTGGTAATGATAGTGGTTTTGGCGTGGTTCCTTTAATCTGAAGGATATGTATGATCTTATAGCTCTAAATAATATACAATATTATAAATCAGTATTATCTCAATTAAAAATTAGTTTTAACAATACTAAAATATTATTGACTATATGCAATTGGTAACTTATCCTATTTCTTTCTAATAGTCCATAATTATAATCTATTATTATAAAAGTCAATGTGACTTTTCACATAGTTGCTTACTGTATAGTCTCTTAATCCAGTTACTTTTGGACATATTCCAAAGGTCTCTGAATCCAGTTTAAATGAGACAGGTGACAAGTTCTCTGTAATGATTGACAGGTTCCATTGTTAATATGCCTTCACAAATGTCAAATTTTCACAATTCGTGTAATTGGAACTGGAAGTGAAGTCATGACCCCAAATTGGGCAGTGTATTTGTTCATACAATTTTGGCATTGCCACTAACCTGTCTGAAAATCACAGAGGTAAAAGATGGCCTAAACTATAAGGGCACACTCTCTTCTTTTACTTTGTTGCAATTCTTGAGCAGCCCTGGTGAATGTGTGAAACTAACACCAGGTGGCTATTGTTTCAAGGCCTGGTGTGGAAGAAAAAATGAATCACCAGGAGGGGGGGATTTGGAGCCTCTGGTTTTCAGAAAGGGAAGGAAAAAATAAAAGAAGGTAGAAAGGAGCACGGTGGCTTGTGTTTGTAAGCTTCAGCCTATGAAATGGTCGGGGCTACAGATCGCAGTTCGAGTCCCACCTGGGGCCCTTAGCGAGACCTAGTTACAAAAAAATAACTGGGCATGGTGGCGCACGCCTGTAATCCCAGCTACCTGGGAAGCTGAGGCTGGGGATTGCTTGAGTCCATGGTACCCTGGGCAACGAGAGCCTGCGGTTCCACGGGCAAAAATAACGAGATCTAGTCTAAAAAAAGAGGAGAGATGGGAATGACTGGCCAGTAAGGAGGAGCCTAAGTTCCCAGTCTGGGCAGAAGCCCCTGAAGAGGGAGTTGGTGGTGGCTAGGAGCCATAGTGGGAGGATAGCCAGCAGAAAAGTAGTCATTGTGAAGAGCATTGCACTACAGCAAGGTGGCATGGAAAGCTGGTACCTGGCAATAGCCAGAGATTTGGAAAGCTGTTTTTTGCATCAGCATTTTTGAAAAAGTTTGAAGAGACTTGGAATGCTGGAGAGAGAAGAAGAAGAAAAAAAAAGAAGTTGTTGGAGAAAGACTGGACTTTGCAGAGTACCTGCCTCAGATTTGGAAGGGTAATGGGGCACCATCATGGACATATGTCTTTGAGACCTTTGGGTCTAAAACTGGTATCTGGGGGTAAGAAAACTGGACACTTATGGCATTAAGAATTTTTTTTTTGACTTTCTGTTTTACTGGTTAGTTTCCCTTGTTAATAAAATCCTGCTGTTAAATTTTACTGGCAATTGCTATGCCTGGGTGGTAAGCACCTGAGAGAATTTGGGTGGCAAAAGTCGCATTTTAGAAGTGATACTTTTTTTTTTCCTTTGGCTTGTTTGGAGACAATTGCCCTATTTGCTCCTGATTTCAGAACTTTCACTGATGGATTTTTTTTCTAAATTGCTTTTTAAAATAATTTTCAAAAATATATTTATATATAAATATATACTTGTATATATTTATAATATGCAATATATATTATATATCATACATTTTTCAAAATTATTTATGTATAATTTATGTTTATATAGTATATAAATTTTATATAGTATATATTTATATACTATAATATATGCTTATGTATAATATATAAATATATATAGTAAAATAAAATTTTATAGGTATTTAAAATTTTCGAACTCAGAAAAAAAATCTATATGGAGAAATAAAATATGAAAAACAAGAAAGCTACACTTGACAATTATTTGTGATAGTATAGAGAAAGTTTAATAATGTATAGTATTGTCATAGTCTATGTATCTGATAGTGTTTTGACTTAAAAATACCTACCTGTGTCTTACAGATCTTTGTACTTTTGACATTTGAGTTTCTGCCTTAAGTCATTTGCAATAAAATTTCAGATGGATTTGGGGTGAATTAACTTAATTCGTTATGTCAGTATTCTGAGGAATAGTTTTCACAAGTGAAATAGGAGACTTCAATTTATTTTACTGACTGAGGCACCATGAATTTTGAAACTTTGAATTACAAGAACTGTTGCTTAGTGAAATTACTTACCTTTTATTTTCTTTTTTGATTACTTCAATATTTAGTAAACTCATATACTTTCAGTCATAAATTTTCTATTTCTTGAAGTGGCTTCCATGTTATATTGATTAGTTTGTATATTAAAATATTATGTGTAGAGAAGCAACATTTGTCTTATGAGGGGCAGTGGGATTAGTTAGCCAGTAGTCTTAGAATGGAGGGTAACAAGGAAGGAAATACTGTTATTAGGTTATGGTTATAGGGGAGGGACATTTGGGGAAGATCTTAGAAGCTGTCAGTGATAAAGGAAACAGACACAAGTTCTCACCACGAGAGCACCTTAATGATTCATGGCAGCTGGACTGGAGTTGTCATTTCAACCATTTCACTTTAATTCTATCTTGATTTACTTCTGTGCTTCAGTTAATTCTATTTTTATGGAGTTTCAGTTTTATTTTTCATGTGGGCCCAATCTATCAAGAATGGGATATAGTTTTTTATAACTACATTTAGGATCTCAGTTCCAATGATTTGCAAAGTTAGTTCAGTAAAATAATTTTCCCCCGTACTCCAGAAGAATTATCATTAGATCCACAGTCAAAAACAAACCTTTTTCCCCCTACACAAATAAGGTATAATTGTACCTAAAAGCAGTATTTATATGTTGCAGTGTTATATCTTATATTTGACATAAATACCACCTTAGATTTTGTCAGTTGGAATCTTTCAATCTATCTTCTCTAAATAATGCTGATCTTCAACAAGGACCCATCAGGAGTTAAATCATGTATCATTTATATAGTTCTTCAAAACAACTGATGCTTATTAACAGGTGAATAGAGTAAAAAGGAACTGGCTACTAAGAGGTAAATGGAATATGGGGAAATATAGTAATATCAAATATAGAAAGTGAAACACTGCTTTCTCTGACAAACAAAATTTCCCCTGTGGTCTCCACCTCCTTACCCAGAGGACCCATTAGATGAAGTTCACCTGCCAGAAAGGTCATGGCTGTAGGTCACCAGATAGAAGAAAAGTTCACAGAGGATCCACAGGAAGATGCTGGAAAGCAGGAAACTCTCTCCTTCCCCTGGCATACAGGAAATTCTTGGGTAGCTATGTTGTGAGGTCAAGCTAGTGTGTGAGGTCAACAGTGGACTTGTAGAGAAATTGACTAGGGTGCCATCATAATGTTGCTTATTTGAGGTCCCATCTCAATTAAGCTGGGAAACTGGTTGCAGGATGCTCTGAAACTATTGAAGCTTTTCTGCTTTACCATCTTGAACATGTGCTGAGTTCTTGAGCGGCAAGAAAAATAGAAGAACGGATGGAAGCACATGGCCCTTAACTCAGGAAATGATGTTCCCAGACCCTCATCTTATCAGCAAAGCTTAACATCTTCCCAGATGGCAAAGGAAAAATGATTAGAGAAGTAAGCATCCAGGATTTAGTAAAGAATGAAATCATTCAGGATTTGGATTATAGGTACTTTGAAAATTTTCATCTTATTATAAAGATTATGAGTCTCATGATTTTAAACAAAAGAGAATCTTGAAAAATCTATACTAAAAATTCTAGCCTCAAAAGATCTTGAAATACTGAAATTTAAAGTCACCAAAAGTAAAAGGAAGGTGTCAACCAAGATTATTATATAATATATATATTATACATATATAATAAATTATATATATAACTCAATATGGTCTTATAGCCGAAAAAAATTTGTGTATTTATAGATATATATGTGAATGTATGAAAATGCAAACCTATCTATCTATCTATCTATCTATCTATCTATCTATCTATCTATCTATCTATCTATCTATCTATCTAAAAGACAATGGCTGCCTCTGCTCAGGCATTTCACAAGTAAGGTAGCCAGAAAGTCAACAGAAATGTGCAAATAAGTTAAATATCATCTGTCTTTAGAGAATATAAGATTAAACTACAGTGAAGTAACATTAAAAACACAACTAATAATGATATTAAGAACCGGTAAGATGGGAAAAATACTGTGGAAAATTGTTTGACCACTGAGTACATGCACTTACAATGATCCAGCTATTTCATTCCAAAATTCACTTTCATTTTATTATTATATATAATTTGTGTATATATGCATATATTTATCCTTGAAGATACAACTTGAAAATGTCATTGGCAGACAAAATATATAATTTACGCAATTTTAAAGCAGAGTTGATAAATATTATGGTATACATTCAATCTAGCAGAGTAACAGAATTGATAACTATGTTTATCAACATAGAGCAATGATAAAGAGAAGAAATTATAACTACATTTGTATGATGAACCTGAAAAAGATAATCAGGTAAAGAGTACAGAGTAAGATAAAAGAAAAACTAAAACACATACAGATACTCTGTTTTCTCATTAGATAGCATAAATTATTCATCTTTTAAGCTATTTTTTTATAAAAGACCAAAATCAACAATTTGATCTGTGATGTTAGATGTCAATGCAGTGGTTAATTTTATAGTAAGTGGTATTGTCCTTGGATGGAGTATGTTATACTAGAGTGCTACTAATAGTTAACTTTTTGACATAGTATAATGTGTGTCTGCTTTTTACACATACATGAATTTTAAATTAAATGATGTTTTTAATTGAAGGTAACAGGCAAAAATATACCTACAATGCACAAAATCATTACTAGAATTTCTTGGAAAATATTGAAATGTTCACACCCATCTATAAACATGATAGACACATAATTATTCATTCATTTATATGTCAAGATAAGCTTTATGTTGGACAATGGGGAGGATGATTGAACTGAATAGCAAAGTCGGGTTTATATTGTCTTAATATAGTAGCAGAGACAGAGGTGAGTAAAGGCAAAAATAATAAGAGTTCTGAAATTTTTGGCCCATGATTATAGCCCCTGGTTCTAACTAAGGCAGCTGATAAATTTCTATCAGTCATTTAATTTCTAATTTTATTTTCTATTACAAATGCAATTTGAAGTCAAAATTAACAAAAAATGCAAACAGTATAGTATAAAATTAGTAAAACTAAAGGTATAATAGCATAAAAATCTTTTGTAGAATATATGTATTTTGGATTGTATAGGTTAAGCAAAAATTGTATTTTAGAGACTGATGCAATATTATTTATATTTAGTGGTTTAAATCTTTCCTCTTTTCCTTTCAATGTGACTGTCTTAGCTGGGTTTTGGTCTTTGAGTTTTCAAAAATTTTCAAAACTCAACTTGTCAAATTTCTTACACACACAAAATTGGGTTTTGAAACTTCTGGCTCTTTTTCGATGTTTCACTGAGATCTATTTTATACCCTTTTTTAATGTTAACAATATTTTGCTTAGTAGCATTCAATTAATATTTTTTCTTATATCAGAAAAATATTATTCCTCATGTTTGATATCTATTTCCAGGTTTTCAGCTTGTGAAACTGAAATATGACTGAAAAAATTAAGAGCTTATGTACCCAAGGCAAATATATGCCAGAAGTGTTGAGCACAGTTTGGGAAATGAGGCATCTTTATGTAGAGTTGTGTCAGTATCAGCAGCTTCTTCCCTAGGAAGCCCCAAACTCACATTTATCTCTCAGCAAATGGCCAGGCAAAAGTTTAACACACAGGGTTCTTTTGAGAACAGTATGGACTAGATCACTTTTGACAACCTATCATGCAATAAATCAAGCAAGTTTTTCTTAAATTTATCATAAATAGAAGTACATTAGAAAGTTCCAAGTTTGTTTTCCTCAGATGAGTGCTTCTTTTATAGTGCAAAAAGATTTTAATTAGAAATCTACATTGAAAATCATATTAAACGGGAATTATTTTTACTGATCTATATCAGGCAGTGAAAACAGTAATGCTAGCTACATATTTTTCAATGAAAGAATAAAATGAACTATGGCATGCCTTTGTTAACAACAAAATCCCAGAACTCTGCAACGGTCCTTTGTAAAAAAATTGAATCACATTTTCTTTATTCTAGATCAAATTTGAACTTTTTGAGAGGTAAACATTGGCTTTTTGATGCCTTACTTCAAAGTATTCAGAGGAAATTAATCAAATAAAACCATCCTTCTTACAAGTGGCAACAAAAATTATTCATTGTTTTAGACTCAGGGCATTTCACAAGACACTAATGAGTGCTGCAAAGAAAAAGAAAAAAATTAAATGGTGGTATTAAGAAATATATGCAAAGTACTCAGGTTTTTTTTTTCCCTGATAGATTAAAAATGTAAATAAATGGAGTAAACCCCAGGTGGCTTGGAAACACAGCAGAGTGGAAGGCCTGCCTAAAGGTGGCAGCTGCTACACAACAACCATGGACTCTCGCCACCTTGGAATGCAAACCAAGTTTGGCAGATATCCCTTTGCTGGTGGGGAAAACAAAGGCAGAACTTCATATTTTATTGTGAAATCTCTCAATTTTCCCATGGCGGTGTTAACAAAAGTCTCAGTGAGTTAAGAAAAATTCCAAAGCTCTTCATTATTAAGTGAACAATAAAAGCATTATTTGATCTTAGACCTACTCCACCTCCTTCTATTTTAGTCAAAGTCTGAAAAAAGTGTTTTAAAATAAAAGTGAGAATTGCTTCACTTATTGAGTGAGAATTGTTTCTCATTCAGGGGGGAGTATCAAGGAAAATAATTTTCCCATAGAAAAGCATCTCAATTGCTAAGTTGATCTTAGGTGAAAATCAAGCAACTTTTATCACACAGTTAATAGAAGATTATTTACATATTTATCTATGATCATATAATTTGTCCTCATATCGGGAAAAAGAATATTTAAATGATTATTTTAAAACATCACTATAGAGCAGGTATTTTCTGAAATAAAGGTTATCTTCAATACCATTTTTTTCAAAATTAGTGCTGTAGATTTCATTGTGTTGGTATGTAGCTATAAACTGATCCAGAATCCAGTTCTGGTGTTTACTGGTTAATGTGCATTTTGCCTCTTGTGTATTATCCATTACCAAAAATTTCCCCAGATTCCTCATTAGGAAAGTAATGGTCATTATGGAACCTATATTATAAATAAGCTTGCTATAAAATGTAAGGAAACCTTACATCCATCAGATGTATAGCAGCTAAGACACAGGAAGTGATCGGACATCTTAGTTCTTAAGTCCTTTGAAGTCACTCCATTATTTCAGATTTGTATGAATACTGCTGGAGGTGTCAGAAGACATTTTTCTCCCAATTGAAATTTCACACATTTATAAAATTACCTTCTTGGTGAAAAAACCATTTTTGTTCTCTGCTGAACCAGAGGATAAATGCTGAAACGGATACAGTTTTGATCTGATGTAACTCCCACTGTGATCTTTTAAAAAATTATCTCAAAATTATAAGTGGGGTTTGAAAATTATCTAACTTAAAGACACAGTGAATACATAACAAATCAGATCAATTAATTTACCTGGGACCAATAAAAGAAAATTGAGAATTGAGATTACAATTTTTTTTTTACTTTCGTTATACATACCTTTCGAAAAGCATTTCAGATAAGAATATAGGTGTGAAAGTATAAGTATGAAAATATAAGCATGTTTTTCTTCATGGTTTCTTCACTAAGTTGGAAAGGGATACATTGACAAGAGGAAATCATTATTTTTATAGAAAATCAAGTTTATCTGATAAGCTATCATAAGTCAAACATCTGGGAACCTATCAACATTCATATCCAGATGTCTCTGCATTTTGATATCTAATTTTGCTCCTTGACAGTAATTATAAATGATCAATAGAAAATCACATTTTGTGGGCATTGTTGAATAAAGGTCAACAAATTTATTGTGGTTTCCTTTTAACAAAATTTCTCAAATGTCACACTTGCATAGCATTAAAAGTTTTAAACAAATGCTTGTGAAGGGTGACCCTATGGCATTGATAGTTGAGTATATCATCTTGTCTCTTTCTAATAAAGAAAGCAGTGTGGTTGCCGACTTATGTGAACTAAAAGAAGCTCTCTAATCACTTGAGATTTCCACAGTAGATTTCATCTTTAAGGTTGAAAATCTGCCAAAATAATGAGATTTTATTGCCCACTAAGAAAATAAGAGAAACAATGCCATGAAAATTGTTATTTTAATGCCACAGTAAAAAGAATAAAAGCTAAATATAGAACTTTGAATTACTTTCCTCTTTTCTACTCAATGAGTAGTAAATGTTAGTATTCTGGAGATTGAGAAATTCAACTTCACACAATGCATCCAGCTAATGAGATTGCAGAAACATTGCACTCTCCATCATTTCCTTATCAGTGACAGTCAGTCCATTAAAAGCTCTAACCCCAGAAAGTGAATTTCAGTTTTAAACTTTTGCATTCCAAAAACGACCTTCCTTTGACTGTTAATAGATAAGATGGATGCCACACTTGGTGACAGTTCAAGACACTTACCCTCTTAGAACTGTTTTGAAACCAACAACAGACCTATTATCTTCTTTTACAAAGACATTTTATAGTGCTATTGAGTGAATTGTGAAATTTTGAAGGAAGTTTTACTGTTATTTACTTGTATTCTTGTATCCTTACACAATGCAGTCTAATACAATATATGATAGAGATCTATATTTTATTTATATTTTTGTCAGAAAATAAAGTAAGTCTACTAAAATAATCTTCTTTGTGATGGGACACTACTTATCCTACTGAGAACTGAATGGGGATTTATTCCTAGATATGTAACAATTTTTACACTATAAGTTAGAGAAGCCCATAATTGAAATAAGAATTAGAAGATGATTCAAGAAGTCTTTCTAAGCTTAATGTGGATGGGTCAATTCAAGAGGGAAAAAATGGCAAATTATATCCCAAAGTTAGGGTTTCACCTTCAAGAACAGAATATAATCCAGATCTATGTCCCAAAAGAATAGTCAAGGCCATCAGGTCTGACTTTAAAGATAGAGTTCAAGTCTTCTATGGAAGCCACAGCAAATCAAGTTACAAAATAAATTCAAGTACATATTTCAGGCAGATGTATCAAAAATCAGTAGGTGAAGTCATCTGAAGCAATTGGACTTTGGAGAAGGGTTATTCCTCATAAAAATGGAAGATAATGGAAAAAGCTAAACGTCTAGAGCTGGTTGATGTAAGAGTGTTTTGAGATATAAAATCATCGTCATATAAAATCATCATCATATAAAATCAAAAAAGAACAAATTAATCCATAGTTAAGATGATTAGTGGATACAAAAGATACAGAAATAAGTAACCTTAGGCATAATGATGTAGGAACAGATTTTAAGTACACAAAAAAATAGCATACTAGAGTAATTTGGTGAGGAGAGGAACAGGTGCCCACCACATGCCAGGGTAATGGACTCTACTCTCCTGTCAAGAACTGAGATCAAAATCTCTACAAATGCAGCAAAAGAAGGGCAGCTCCCTTTGGAGAATTTATAGATATTGGAGTATGTGAAATAGAAACAGTAACAAAATTATTCTTGAATGAAGGATGCTATAATTAAAGAGGTGTTAAGTCTTAGCCTTTTGTTAAAGCAGCTCTTACAACACCTCAGAAGCTAGGAGAACTGTGACGATATTTGCAGGGTCAAATTAACTAATAAATATACTCATATTAAAATTATTATCAGTGATAGTCAAAATTAATCATTTATTTTATTATAGTACTAGGCTTTCTGTGTCTTATTTTGATCTTAGAAATTTTTCTATGAAGATGAATTATATGCATGACCACTAATTTCACAGAATCATGAATTGAGCCTGATGTATGTTATATATCTTTTTCTTAAAGATTGTAAGCTAAAAATTATTAGATTAAATTTTTCAAACATGGCAATATAACTCATAACTGATGTTATTAAAAAAGTGAACTATTCCATATTAAAATAATCCATCTATGCTAACAGAATTTTAATCTCACCTTTACAAAATACAGGAAAGCTAGTTTTAAATGTTTTTCATAATCAAGGAGATTTATATAAATTTATATAAAGTTTAGGTGAATATCACACTTGTATGATCACAAGTGTGTGTACATACATACACATATGCATTGAGTTAAAAGTTAAATTTCTTGTCTTTAACATCATGAATGATAAATTTTAGTGAACAGAAAATGTTTTTGCAATACTCATCTAAACAAGAACACTATCACAAACTCCATGTTAAATATAACTATCCACAGATTTAATTAAGCATTTGATTGTCATAAGTTTACCCTTTGTCTCTATTTTAAGTAAATGTTTGAGAGATATTTACAATTTTAGAATCCTGAGCTATGTCTAAAGCTTCTTCTTCTGTGTGTCATTGAGATAAGTGGTATACAAAGTTTCCCCAGTTTTATTCTAGATCTCTACAATAAAATATAATAATTAAACAAATGCCTACATTATCAAAGTGACAATTGTCTCTTTTTTCCTTTAACGGTGTCAGGTTAAAAAAATAACTATGATTTATGATCTTTGTTTCAATTACAGTTAAAATCAATACTATATTCAATAAGTTGGTGTTGACAATTTTCAATTTTCACATATAGTCATCTCTCAGCTTGTCTTAGATTGTTTTCCAACAAATGTTATACTTGCTTGAAAAGGGTCTTGTTTAAGTTTTAGTGTTATCTTTTTGTCATCTCATTTGCCCTTAAGCTATAAAAAACTACCACTCCCCACACCTGTACCCTGCTACAAAGACTCCATCATCGATGATGTGTATGTGTGTGATTTAAGAGATAAGGCTTTGATGTGCTTAACTTTGGTTTTCAATGTAGTATGTAAAAGACAAATCCTAATACCTCAAATATAGATAGAAGTAGAACTATATAGTTAACATATATTAGCACTTGTAACAAAAGCTAGAGCTATACACAATGCTTACCAAATAAATCTCTGAACTTATTCGGAAAATACGAATATTACAGATTTTGTATTTGTTGTCACTCTCATAGAAATGTGGAGAATTTATTGCTCATCCAATTGGTTCAACTGGATTTTGGTGACTTAAAGACATATTCTAAAAGAATTGTTTACACTGTTACGGAATTGAAATTTTGATTATCTAATTAAGAGATATGTTGTTTTATCAATCCAATTTGACATAAGTGTGCAATTTCAATTAAATGCATTACATAACCTGTCCTTACAAATAATCATATACTTTACATACACATCCATTGTATTGGATCGTTTGTTATCTTTGAATTTAAGTCTCTAACTTAAAACAAAAATGTGTTTTTTAGTAAATCGTAGCAACTAATAGAAAAATAACCCAATTTAACTTATTTGCTCATTTACAATATTACATATGTCAAAATATAATACAGAGTATTTTGAAATACCAAAGGATAGGTAGACCCAAAATGTAAGTACAGCTTTATCCAAGTTGTACAGAGCAGCTTTTACATATATATAAATATATATGTAACCTTGACTTGTGAAGCTAAGGTCTGTTGAGTCTATTGCATTTCAAGAGAAACTATTACCATTAAGTAGAAAAATGAAAACTACCCAGATTTAGGATTGTCTCCAGAAATAACTGTTTTTCTTGAGAAGGCTACTTTATGGCAAAACAACATTCGGCCTATATTTTTGTTATATGAGTCACACCCTCCTGGTTATGTAAGTTCCCTTCCTCTCTCCTTAATGTCACCTTTATTCAAGAATAAAATCCTCAGTTTTTCTCATTTTTCTATAGGATTTGCAGTTATGTGATTTGCAGTTATGTTTTTCAGTATTTCTTCTCTTAATTTTGTTAATACTTTAGTAAAATAAAAACAATAATTTTTATGAATAATGTAGTCAAACTCAAATCAAGGAAAAAGATTGCCTTGTCACCTCAACCTTGAGTTAGTGACTCTCATGACTTGAACACCAAGATTAATGTTTTTAAGCTGTAATTAGAATTAATTAAATTATGCATTATCTATGCTGTAAATAATTTATTATCACTGTGCAAATATTCCCCTATTTTTTAAAACTTCTCCTCCAAAGGGACAGAGGAGTAGTTTCCAGACTAGGCTTACAAATAATACCACTATCAATATTCTGCCACTTGTTTACTGGATGCACTACTGGTTGGTTTAGTTCGTTACTTAAGAATGGAATAGATAATCTTTGGAGATGTTTGTTTCCCTTTTGTAAATATTGTGAATTGTTTTCTGAACTTCTCTTTGATATTTGTAAGAAGTTATCAGCTTTTATTTTGTTATACACATATGCAGAACTGTGTGTGCTAGCATTATGCTTTTTATTATCTTATTAAATGTAACTAGTTATTGGTATTAAAACATGTGGTAAGAAAATGTAAAATCAACTGTAATTCTTAAGATTATAAACTACAAAATGTGCTGTATTGATTTTAGAATATTCAAAGTAAATGTGAAATGTATGCGACAAAAAGGTTTAAGACTTGCTGACTTAGATTCATTATAAAAAAATCAGCCTACATTTAGCAATTCAGCTGTCTCTATTTCCATCTATATATGTTGATGTTTTCTTCTTCTCATTACTTTTGTACTTTCATTAATTTCTCTTTGTACTTCTAATATCTTTTCCCCATTTTACAAATTATTGTATGATATTAAATGTCTCAAAGTAATCATATCTAAAATCACATATATATATACTTTTATATATACTATATATATATTATATACTATATATGTGTATATATATATATACACTTTTCCCCCTACATTATTGATTCTTTTATGTTAATATAGTTCTAGGTCATGGGGATAGATTGACTGAAAAAAATACATGTTCCTCTACTTAAGGAACTTATATTCTGCTCAAAACAGAAAAGAACATTATAAAATAAGCCTAACATAGCTGATTAAAAATTATTAAATTATGAAAAAATTCTAATAGTTCAAGACATTTTCAGAGTGTATTAGGACAATTGTGGTCTTTACCCCCTTGGGTAAAGAAACTGGAGTAAGCCAGTAAGTTATGTGTGTGACTCCATTTCCAGAGAAAAGATATATACTGTATAAAAGTTTTAAATCTGTGCTCACCCAAATCACATCAGATCATCTCTGGCAAAGTGTTACCTTTTCATTTATTTGTAACTTTATCCTGTCAAAGTGTTATTTCTTTTTTAGTCGAATATATTCACTGCTTCACTTATTAAAAATGAGAGTAGAAATGCATTATCTCTCATTTGGATGACTGTGACTATAACCTGGGTAATTCAGCAGAGGTTTTTAAGATACATTATTAACTAAGATTTATTAAAGCCTAAAGAGTCAGTTAAAATAATTTGAAGTTGATTTTTTAAAATTATTAATTTAGAGTCACTTTGCATGCTTCCACTTATTTCAGATGTTGCCACTCAAAGAAAGGGGAATTTGATCTTCAGAATACCTTTGTTAGGTCATCATAAGCTTTTAAAATTATGTTCCTTTTGAAAAGTATACTCTTTTGGCCAGTCCACCTTAAATGTTAAGGTTTTCATTTTTTGCAAAATAGATTCATATTTTTACAAAATAAAGATTTCTAGTACACATTTCAAAAAGAATTTCACATGTTTTCTTGTATCTTTATACATCTCAACTAACTCAAGATATGTAATGCCTTCATGATTTTACACACTTTTTGTGATGACTTCTTACCTACTGGGCAATCCTGGAATCGAATGGTTCAATAGCTATGTAATTTCTTACTGTGTCTGCTTCACTATTTTTACCAAACAAAGATACTTCCTGTGATATTCCCTCCTGTTCAGCGATACTCTGGAATATTTTATGAGAGTAGCTATGACGAAAAAGGTGAGTGAATAATAATGGGACGAGGCAAAACCTAAAAAGCTGCTATAGTATTTATTTTTCTGTAAGAATAGGAATGTTGACATGCAAAGGAGAGGATTTTTTATTTATTTATTTTTTTTTTGAGACTAGGTCTTGCTATTTTTGTCCATAGAACCGCAGGCTCACTTTGCCCTGGATACCACAGACTCAAGCAATCCCCAGCCTCAGCTTCACAGTTTGCTGGGATTACAGGCGCGCACCACTGTGCCCAGCTATTTTTTAGGAGTAGGTCTCGGTGTTTTTACCCCAAGGGGGACTCAAACTGCGATCCCTAACCCCAGCCGCTTCATAGGCTGAAGCTTACAGGCACGAGCCAGCAAAGAAGAGGTTTGATATAATAAAATAAAATAAAATAAGAGCAAATGCATATAAAAATCCATAAAGTTAAATAATTACATATTTTATTAACAATTTTAAATAAATTTACTTAAATAAAATAGATTTTCAAAGTTATGTAATTGCGTGTGTATGTTTGTGTGTGTGTGATCTTCAACATTTAATCACTATAAAAATACATGACTAAAAATTTTAATGCTGAATTTCTGCTGAAAAATCCATTTTGAAAGAGCTAAAAACAACCACAAATTTCACTCACACATATTTAAATTGTTCTAAATAATTCAAATATTATATCAGATATAATTTGCTAAGCTACTCTAAGTAGGAAATTGTGTGAGTGTTTGTATACTCTACTTCTTAGTTTTCAGTGAATAAAATTATCAATAATTATTCCAATGCCTAAAAATAATAACTTTTTGCATTTCATATACTTCAAATTATCTATCACCCTTCTGAAATTAGATTCCCAAGAATAACAATATATATTTGTCATATTAATATTCTTTTTAGAATGCTTTGTTGAATCACAATATATTTTTATTACGTAATTTATTTATACCTATATATTCACATCAATCACATCATTGTGGTCCCTGGGAGTCCCCCACCTATCTCCCCTCCCTGGCCACTCCAACTGGTCCCCTCCCGCAGTTGTGTATTTTCATTTGGTTGTCCATATATTAGTGAAACCATTTGGTTTCTGTTTTTTTCCTTCTGACGTGTTTCTGCCAGTATGATTTCTTCTAGGTACATCCATGTTACCAGAAAATCATCAAATTTGTCATTTTTTATTGATGCGCAATATTCCATTGTGTATATATACCACTTCTTTTTCATCCAGTCATGGGGCATTTGGCTAGTTTCCAAGTTCTTGCAATTATAAATAGTGCTGCAATAAACATCCGAGCACAGGTGTCCTTTTGTACCCACACTGAGGTCTCTTTTGGGTAGATTCCCAGAAGAGCGATTGCTGGATCAAATGGTAGTTCCATTTTCATTAGTTTGAGGGTTGAATCACAATATGTTTTCTTGTATCTTTATACATCTCAACTAACTCAAGATATGTAATGCCTTTATGATTTTACACACTTTTTGAGATGACTTCTTACCTACTGGGCAATCCTGAAATCGAATGGTTCAATAGCTATGTAATTTCTTACTGTGTCTGCTTCACTATTTTTACCAAACTATTTTTTTTTTTACTTCACTATTTTTACCTGTGATATTCCCTTCTGTTCAGCGATACTCTGGAATATTTTATGAGAGTAGTTATGACGAAAAAGGTGAGTGAATAATAATGGGACGAGGCAAATATGCTCCATATATTCCCACGCTTTAGCATTCATGACGACAATAACTATTGCTTGCTGGCTATGACTAAGCTTTTCTGTTAAAGATTAATTAATACAGTGATATTATTATAATATGCCTTAGACTATTAATCAGTAAGCTAAATCATACATATTTAATAAAAATGACAAAAGACTCAATTGCTATCTAGAAGTAAAATATTAGATGTGCTTTTGCCTTTCAGAAAAGAAGCTATATGTTTATATATCTGTACACATATATGTACATATATATGTAAATTCTGTGTAACATTAATGCATTTATTTATTAGTTATAAAAATTTGGTTTTTCAGATGTGAAAATATTTTATTTTATTAAAAGTAAATCTGATATGATTGGAGAAGTCCCTCTCCTATTTTATAACTTATTACTGAAAAATTGGGAAAAATACCAGCTCTCAAGGAAACACTCTTGATTCTACTTAGCAGCTAACTAGTGTCTATTAGAAGAAGCAATTCTCTGTGGTTTTGCTGTTTGTCATGCACCACCGATTTTGGTGATAATTTGTCAATTTTACATAGCCAGTCTTAAGAAATAAATAGGCTTTTTTGAGACTAGAGAAAAAGATTGCAAGAAGTGGTGAGATCGTCATTTTGAAAACTGTATTTTTACTGTGGTAACTGTGTGTGGTTTAAAGAAAGGAATTATGCGGAGTCAGCAATTTTATGGTCCAGAAAAACAATAAAAATATTTAATGTAGCAGGTAACTGGGAAGTCTGTACTTTCCACTTAATTTTTCTATTAACCTATGCTACTCTTAAAAAACAATCTAGTAATGAGAAAAAATGTATTGCATTTTAATCAGGTAGTAAAATGCCTTTGGCAACTTGAATAAATACTTAATAAAAGAAAAATTATTTTAGTCATTTCTTAGTTTTAAAAGATATATGAGTAATGGAGTTTTATTTTGCAAATATATATATATTTTTTTGCTTTATATTGAAAACTGAACTATATTAGCTTTGACAAATTTTAGTTGATTACTTTTGAATCACTAATTGCTCATATTGAATTCTCTTACTAGATATTTTAGTATTATATATTCTTATAGCTGTGTTTGTGGTTATTTTAGCAAAAAAATTTTTTTGCTGATTTTCATCTATTTTTTTCAGAAAAAAATATATCAGTTGAAGGTTTAGCGATCCAAGGAACAATTACATGCATTAAAAATAAACACATTCAAATGCGTAGAACAGTGAGATTTCCACTTCAGTTAAAATCTGTTGTATGCTATTAAATTTACTCTGTCCTTATCAAGCCAACTAAGTTTGATAACCGCCAGAAAACAGACTGGGAAATTACTCCAAATCAATGAGATTTATTTTAAATGTGTACTTTTTATTTTACTGAAAAAAAGGTTGAATTTATAAAACCAGTTAAGATATGTATATATCTGCTGCATGAAAACAAAAAGGTAAATTTCTATACCTTAACATTTTTATTATGAATAAATAGCATTGAATTAGAAAGCTGAATTTTGTTTCCATTCTTAAATATATCTGTCAACTATAAACACAACTCAGGGTCAAACTTGAACTGCAGATGATGGGAAAGAAATAGGGTTATCTTTTAATAAATAGTAGATGCATTTTTCTTAAATACTAAAGAGAAGTTAATTCCCCCCCCCTTGATCTACAAAACTGTCATTTTCTGTTTGATCAATGAACTTGGTTGCCATGACAAGTGAATCTTTGTATATTTTAAGAAAAGGTTTTGATTTCTGCAGAAGTTAGGGGTTCCCATGCGGTTATGATGTCTAAGTGTCTATCAGGAATGTCTGATATGACACTGTCTTTACACAGTGAGGAATCTGAATAGAATATATCTGAGATTATTTGGGTAAGAAAATGTTCTTTAAGAAGAACTGGATCACTAGTCTGTTAGACAGACCTGCTGTCTGACAAATTGGTGTGATTTAGTCCTAAAAGTTAATCACAGTCTGGGGTACTGATTCCTTTAAGAAACATGGTAGAGTGAGCATGTGCACATCCTGAGAGGAGGTCTCATGGGTTTGAAACAGGGGTAACATGCAAGTAAATTGTCAAATATATTGGTGATAATTCCATTGAGTATATGGGCTAAGGAAGGAAGGTAATTGTGCTTCCTCACAACAGAGCATCTTCACAGCATGTGTGAAAAAATGAGAAGGAGGGTCTCCAGGGTGAGGATGGGAGGTTGCAGCACACAGATATAGATTCCAGGGATAGGGCACTTCTATTTAATACCCAGATTACTGTTTGTCCCTAGGTTACAGGTGTTCTTTTAATTCCTTTTTGTTGTTGTTGTTGGCATCAAGGTAATCTTGGCCAACGGATTGAAGTTAGTTTTTTTTCTACAGCTACACTTTCATATATGTATATGTGTATATATAAAATTAATATACATATTATAATGTAGTGTAGTGTGTACATATATGCATATACTATATTTTTATATATTATGTATATGTATACATACACATATATAAAAACCAGATGTTTCCAGGCATAGCCCAGGATGTGGGTGAAGACTGGGACATAGTAAAGCAGGAATAGTGAGGGCTGAAGATTAAGTTTACTCCATTTGAACTCCTTCAAGGTGTTCTAAATTTGGCCTTTGTGGCCAACTTTGCTTTAAATTTATTTTAAACAAATAAAAATTAGACTACTTAGCTGCACATAAACATTTTTTAAATGTACAAATAATTTTTGATAGCTTTGAAACTCAGTTTCAATCACAGAGAATTTTAAATGTATCAGAATATAAATTATACATAGCAGAATTATTATGTTATGCATATTTCTATAATATTTCATTAGGTTTTTAATGCTATATTTAGGTGTATTGGACACCGTTATTTAAAGCTTGATATATATTTACAAGGTTTCCTTAAAGGAGCCTTAAGACAGCTGGAATTTTTGTCAAGTTTGAAGTTATAGATACTTGGTAAAATGCTGCATGCTGTGACTATTTTCCTGCTTTCCAAGTAACACCAGGATGCCTGCGGACCTGGTCTATCCAAGCAGTTATTTAGGTTCTGAAGCTGCCTGCCAAACTGTTGTAGTTGCTTTCTTATATGGGCAGATGGCTACTTCAAAACAAATCAAAATATAATATTTGGTCCCTGAACTTATAGGAACTCATGTCTTTCAATATAAATTCTTGCTCAGATTGAATTCCAGATTTCACTAATTGTTTTCATGTTCATAAGCAGTTTGCATGATACATATTTGATCAAATAGCTAACACAATCTTTACTCTTATTAGTTTGTCACGTAATTTCCCTTCTGATGCTGTGTTAAATGCCATAAAATTAGAGATTAAATGATAATATGCAGCACTTATCTAAGTTAAGATGGAAAATATATTAACAAGATACATCAATGTTTTTGGAGGCTGTGCATATATGCTTATGAGAAATGTGAACATGAACCAAATATATGAATCAAATTGTTTTGAAAACAGTAATTGTGGTAAAGATTTCAAGTACCAAAGATAATTTAATTGACTTATTTTTTCCATTTATTTATATAATTTGTTATTTTAATTTAGACCCATCTTCTTTTTCCCTCCCTCCCTTCCTCGATTTCTTCTTTTCCTTCATCTCTCCCCGTCTTCTCTCCTTCTCATCCTTCTTCTGTTCCTCTGTTCTTTTATCTTCCCATTATTTTCCTAGCTATATCTTTTAGTTTCAACAGTGAGTGAAATAGTTATATGTTTTGAAATTAACCTATCTGTTTATCATTAAACAGTTACATATGTTATTAACATAGGATACTTTCTTAGATCATTCAGACCCAAATAACGGAGATTTCACATTTTAGATGGTGCAGTGTTTCTTGTAAAATATCATATTTTCCATTATATTATCAGTATCACAGTGAGAAAATGAAAATTAAAACCACAATTTTTTTTTCAACATGGTCAAAAAATATAACAGTTTGAAAATATACTATGTTGACTAGGCTAAGAAAGAATGAAGCACTCTAATCTTTTGTTGTTCAAAGTGTAAATGATACATCTTGGAGGGGAATCTGGCAACATTTAATGAAGTCACATATCTGTTTTGTCTTTGATCCAGCAATCTTAGTTCTATTAATGTATCCCAAAGTTGCAAAGGAATACTTACATTATTTTGAATTCATATTTGTCAAATATTTTAAATGTATGTTATTGCTACAAAATTTAATTCATTTCCCATATCTAAAATTCCACCCTGCCCCAGTTCCAACATTTAAATAAACTATAATATATCTATACACTAAAGAAATATATCAATGAAGAAATTTAGGGATAACTACAGGTTACATGTCATGTATTTTGGAGTGTTTCTTTCTCTTTTCTTGAGACAAGCTTTAAAGAAATGACCTTAATTTTTGTCTAAGTTTTAAAAATGTCCAATGAAACCATATACAGAGAGAGATTTGATCTTTGTAATTTACTTTATTATAAATGCAGTTACTTTATTGGTTAGAGATCTATGTAAATTATCAGTTTCATATGTGTATGAGTATGTTTTTTAAGGAATTGATCCACTTTATTGTTTGTTTTAGTAAGATCTGTTTGGTAGTATATGCATAGCAGACTTTCAAGGGCTGCAAAATATCAGTGATAACACCTTGTCTTAACTTCTATTCAAAAATCATCTTTTTAGTGTGTTAGACTTGCTAAAGGTTTATCAATTGAAATTTTAAGAAAAAGTATCTCTCTTTCACTGACTTCTATGCCATTGGTTTGTTTTCAATTCCGCTGATTAAATTTCTTTTATGGTTTGTTCAGTTTTTTTTTTCTTTTTATATTTTGTTTCTGTTTTATAAAGCATGCCTTTAATTTCTCTTTTGGCATTGTTTTAACAGTATTACATGAGATTTGATGCACTTTGTTCATTTCCAAGCAGCCCTGTTCAATTAAAAGATTTTCTTGACATTTTCTCTTTGACACATCGATTACTTAGAAGTGTGTAGTTTGGTTTCCAAATTTGGGAAACTTTCCTGCCATCCTTTCTGTTATTAAATTTTCAGTATGGTTCTTTTGTTGTTGGAGAGCTTGCTGTGCATGATTTTAACTCACATTTTCCAGTTATATTTTACATGCCAAGATAGGGTTTATCTTCATAGCTGCACCATACTTGCTTAAAAAGAATATGTGTTCTATTATAGCCTGTATTAGCCTAATAATGGCAAATATTATTCTCTTTGGTGTTGATGATTTTTTCTTTTCTTTTCTTTTTTCTGAAACTAGGTCTCTCTATTTTTGCCTGTGGAACCGCAGGCTCTCTTTGCCAGTGGTAGGACAGACTCAAGCAATCCCCAGCCTCAGCTTTCTAGGTAGCTGAGATTACAGGCACACGTCACCACGCCCAGCTGTATTTTTTTTGGAACCAGGTCTCTGTACGGGCCCCAGGTGGGACTCGAACCGCTATCCGTAGCCCCTGCCTCTTCATAGTAGGCTGAAGCTTACAGGCATGAGCCACCGTGCCCGGTTGGTGTTGATGATTTTAAGCTTTTTATTTCTTATTAAAGATTTTCTGCCCAGTTGTTCTATCAAATATTGAGAGAGGGATGTTGAAGTACCTGATCCTATACGAGGATCTATTTATTTCTCATGCTACTTATATCTATCTCTATCAATTTATTTTGAAGTTCTGTTATTCACTGCCGAACCAGGATTTCTGTCTGTTCATGAATTGGTCCATTTATCATAATTCTTTGTGTCTTCAAATTTTGTTTGTTTTAACATCTTATAACTCATATGCTAATATAGTGATTCTTGGTTTATTCACATAAAGGTGAGATTTTCTGTATACTATTTCTTCCAACATGTTTATATTATTTTATTTGAAATGTTAGCTATAGAAAAAATATAGTTTTTTTTTAAGTTGGGTGATATTTTTAACTCCTTTTATCAAGCTCTTCTAAATATTATAGTATGTAAATTGTATTTATATCCTTAAGTCTGCACTTTTTCTTGTTTATTTTGTTCTTTTTTTTTCTTTATCTTCTTTCTTGTCACTTGAACATTATTTCCCCCAGAATTCCATTATGTATTTTATAGAATACTTTTACGCTGATTCTACGTATTCTATGTAATATCTTAGGACAGTTCCTTAGTACCATCCTTTCACTAGTACAAATAAATGTAGGAACCTTGCTCCCACTAAGTGACAATTTATAATATAAAATCTTTGAATAATATATTACTTTATTATAATTATTACTTTATAATAAAAACCTCTAAACAGAAAAATTTGGACTTTGCATTTTTACAAGTTTTCCAATGTGTGAATGGAAATGGTGTTAGGGACTCTTGAAACCAAAGAAAACTGGCTGAAGTTTCCCATTTCTTTGTTCTAATCTTTGTGGCCATCACATTTACATTTCTTTCACTGTCAGTTAATAAAAAATAATCTTAAAATATCTTCTTAGGAGTGGGAGTGTGAAAAAAAGTGTCTATGCCTGTGAATTCAAAAACATCCCTGAGTTGTGACTATCAATCAGTTAATTTCAGTGTCATTCTCTTACATTTCTTATTTTTCACCATCTATACTTTTCCCTCAGGATATTTGAATCTCACTTCTCATAAATGACATAAATTTGTGCATACTTTACATTCAAACTCAAAAATTTTCTTACAATCAAAGAATAACTTGGTTGATTATGAAAATCTTTCATCACATTTTCAATTATTGCATCACATTCTCTTCATTTCCATGTACTGTATATTGATCAAACTCTCTTTGCTTAAATTTTACTGTAAAGTTGAATCCAATTTTATATTTCATACTAGCAGGTAGCATGATTTTTCTTTTGACTATTCTTAGGATTCCTTCTTTGTACTTGGCTTCATCATTTTTACCAGTGTATGCTTTGATTTATAAGTTAGTTATGAATGTAGGTATCATTTCTTGGCAATCTATGAGTCCTAAAATGTGGCATTGGATTTTATCTTTATTTCAATTAATTTTAAAAATATTTTGGCTCTATTTTAGATATTTCATTTACTTCTTAAAAATGTCATTTGATCATAGTTGCATTCCATTTTCTCCTTTTCCATAATCACCTTCATAATTAATTATAAACATCTACTTTTTTCATTTAGATTGTGCATTTACTTTTTGCATTGGTTTTATCTTTTGTGACATGACATTTTCCAATTCACTTTTCTATTCTTTGGGCATTACTTACAACATTCTTAAAAGACTTATCATTGCTTAAATTCCATTTAATTTTTACTAAGATGTTACTATCTATTAATTCTATGAGCGTATAGAGCATAATATTTTTCATTTTTCTCCTTGTGACCTTATTTTCAGTGTAATCATGTGACCATGTTAAAATGTTTTGTTCATAGAAATCATATTGTTTTCTTTATGATTATGATCGCATAGTTATTTTAATTGATTGTTGGAGATGTGGGCAACTGCGATAGATGAAGTTATCTGGGTATGGATTTAATGATACTGTTTCCAAATATTACTTATCAAATTACATGATTGACAAAAAAAAACCCCAAAAAACAAACAGACAAAAGAAAACACTCTTCTTTGCACCCACCATATATTTAGGAGATGTGATTTGTAGGGTAAATCTCCCCAAAGGATTGAAGCATCAAGAAAAGATTTTTCACAATAGACCTGAGGATGCCTTACCTAGTCAGTTTCACATTTAACTGTGAACTTAAGATTAGTTGAGGTCCTGAGAACCTTGTGAGATCTATAATCTTTACCTAAATGATACAGATTGTTTTGAGTTGAGTGCAGTGAGGTTCCTGGAGGCTGAGGAGAAACTATTCTCCTTGTCTGATTGCCCCTTTTCCTAATAGAAGATGCAATGTTGCTCCTCATCTTATGAATTAGCAAACAGTTTTGAGGAATATTCGTTCAGTTGTAAATTTATCAGTGAATTCATATAAAGTATCATCTTTAATCACAGAGTAAGAATGAGATAAGCCCCTTCTTATCTATCATGTGACATCCCCCTTCTTCTCCTCCTGAAACCTTGACTCCCAAAGCAGAGAATACTCAGTTTAATTCCATTGCAATTTATCATCTGCAATCATGCACATTCTCTATGTGTATATTATTAAATTGTTTTTTCTTTAGTTAACTCATTTGTTTCTGTTTTAGTTACTTGCTCAGTTCAAGAATAACCTGAAGAGGTAAGGAATTATTTCCCTTGCACTCCAACAAATTTACCACAAAGCCCTTTGCTTCATTCAGTCAGTGTTCATTGTGTAAATATAACCTAACTTTTTGATCCACTCATCAGTTTTGGGACATTTGGGTTGTTTCCATGTCCTGGTTTTTATAAACAGTCCTGAGATAAACACAGGCGTCTGATACTAAAGGTCTACAAACAACTCACTCAACTCAACAAACACAAAGCAAAAATTTCAATGGAAAATGGGCAGAAGAGCTTAAAAGACAATTCTTCAATGAGGAAATATAAATGGTCAATAGGCATATGAAAAAAAAGCTCAATGTACCTTATAAACAGAACAATGAAAGTCAAAACCACATTGAGATACCATCTTATACCAGTAAGAATTTCCCATATAAATACATACATACATACATACATACATACATACATACATACATACATACATACTTACATTTAAAAAGACAGGCAGCAACAAATGTTGGTATAAATGCAGAGAAAAAGGGACACTTAAAGAAGCATAACTGCTTCTTTAAGGTTGCAACTCCTGTGACCATGTATGACCCAGAGATTATGCTGACAGTGGATGAGGCAAGCATCTCTTCATATCTACTACTGTCAGAAATATATTTGAATGCAAAGAAATCTCTGATCCTGCTTTCCCACTGTTGTTAAATTGTTATCAAAACGGCTAATAGCTTTGTTGCCTAAAATTGCCCTTTGATTTTTGCAACGGTTTTATGAACTAGAGGCTACATATTTTAAAAGTTACATACTTTAAGCTTACGATTCAACAGTCAATTTGCAGAGCTGATATATCTTTTTGTGGTTTCTACTAAGGGTAGTGGTTCCATGTGAAACATACACATACATACACGAACAAAACAAAATATCTTTTTCCTTAAAATTTGCTACTCTCATAATCCAAGATGTTAATAAAAATTGAGTGTAGGTAACATGAGTTAGACTTTTTCCTTCATTAGCCTGTATATCCAGCACCTGGGTATTGTGACCTCCCCATGGTTGTGCAGTCCAGTGGGTGTGCACATGTGTAAGTAGGCACATGGGCATAGGAAAAGGGATGAAGAGGCACTGAAAGAGAGAGCCCAGGGAAAGAGTATGAAGATCCTAGGGGTCTGAGGTCTTGTCTGCCTCTCAGCCTGCTCCCCACCCCAGGCTAGGTCCCTCCCCTGCCTAGTTTTTCTGTGTAACTACTAGAACCAATAGAGAACCTATGCAAATGGTGAGCCTGATGCTTCCCCTACATTTAGCATCACGAGTAGGCTGCTTATACCACAACTGGCAATAATAATTGGTTACACTAGATTGAAGGTAGGAAAAATGTGCATCTTCTTTCTGTTATCAACCTGACAAGATTGTATTTTTCTCTTCTGAGAAAGATAGACTTGCAAAATGAGTTTATTTCTTATGAAAGAAGCTTTTATATTGACAACAGCATCCTACCTATGGAGAAAGGTAGAGATAGCATCTAAATGACCATCTCCTCAAATGAAGGGTAAAGGAAGATTATATAGCAAAGAAATTATTTTGACAACATGTGGCATATGGAGCAGGCTTTGTCCTGTAAGCAACCTGCTTGTGACATCAATTGCAGTGCAACCAACAGGGTCAGCAATGTGCACAGGTTCTTCATCAGTTCCAGCAGTTACACAGACACACCAGGCACTTCAGGCAGAGCTAGAGCCAGGGCTGGGGATGCTGGTAGGCAAGTGTTGGTCGCCAGACTCAAGGTCCGAGAAATGAATTCACCAGAAGAGATTTGCCCAGCCACAGCCGGGGGTCAGAAGGTCATTTCAGTAAATCAGTCCCAAGTTTTTTAAGGAGGTTAATAAAAGAGGTTTTCCTTATCTCCTCTCAAATGACCCTTCTGGTTTGCAAATAGCACACAGTAGGCAAGCAAGAACTCCTGCCCCCACGAAATCTTCAAGCTGTTTCTCTGGGTTCATTCACACACCTGCTCTCTTTTCCTGTGCTCCATTCAGATGGCATGCCCTTGCATCCCTTTACCCACGCTCTCTTAGACTCAGGTGTACATACCTTAGACAGGTGTACACTCAAAGGGCTGCATGATTATAGGGGTAGGAAATGCTATAACCTAGTGCTGATTAATCAGGCTAATGGAGAAGAAAGCCTGACTGATTCACCCTCTAGGTTTCTTCACTCTCAGGTCCAGGAGGTCAGAGGTCAGTCAAGGGGCAATTGGTAATAGGATTGCCAATGATTTTCCTGATATTGTTACTCTCTTCTGCATGATTGGTTTATTTATTTTTAATTAAATAATTTATATTTAATTGAAGTAATATTTAAATATCCCCATCAGGTATTACCATCATCATGCGCCCACCACAAAATTACCCATATTCCATCACCATAGACTATTGAAATTCCTTACCTCTTTGTTTTTATTCTTACACACCTCAACCCCTCTTTTCAGTTTTGTAGTCAGGTTTCAAGGTTAACAGTAAGTTTGTATTTACCTACAAATAAGTTCTTCTGATTTATTTCACTTAACATTATCCTTTCCTGTCTATCTTCCAAATTCCTTCTCATTGCCTCTCATTGGGAGAAACCAAGATAAACACAGTTTACATGGTGTGTGAAGATGTGTTTTGCAGGTTTTCAGTGCAGTGTACAAAAAGAAGTACAGAAAGGAGCATGTAGTTAGCACTCTATTCAGCATGCTTCTAACTCAGGGAATCTTTCTCTTGTGGAGGTGACTTTACTCTCTTGTCTGCTATATGAGGGGCAAGTCCCTTGGAAAATTTTACTCTATGCTTTACACAGTGTTTAATCTGCTATAACAGAATACCATAGATTAGATGTTTGATAAACATAATTTATTTCTTGTAGCTCTGGAAACTGAGAAGTCCGAGATCAAGATTCCTGCAGATTTGTGTTGGAGAAGGATCGTTTCTTAGTTTGTTGTTATGGTTTTTGTTGTTTTGTTTTGTTTTGTTTTCCCCTGTGTCTTCACATGGCAGAGGGGAGAGGATTTTATGAGAACAATTGCATTGATGAGGGTTCTGTCCTTCTGACTCAGTAATCTCACAAAGGGCTTATCCTCAAACACCATCACATCTGAAATTAGGTTTTAACATGAGTTGAAAAGTAGAAACAAAAATTAGCTTATGACAAGATTACAATTTCTTTAATTTACTCTGCTTTCTTTGATGCAACCATCATGCTTTAGTGGAAAAGGTATAAATGATATTAAATTTTTTAACTATTAAATTTTATGCTGAAGCCGGGACCCAAAGATGAACCCTGAACCCAAAGATGAACCCAGTTCCTTTCATTGAGAAAGGAATGTGGGCACTGCAGTCATCTGCATCTGAAAGACAGAGACTAAGACTAGCCTGAGGCCAGTTCCCCCTTTTTAGAGTAAAGTGATTACCTGGGCAGACTCGGGGTTATGTAATGTAGGGTCCTGAGGTCAAGACAGGCCCAGAGGGCAAAGGGAGGTAACACACTAAGGTGGGATGGTGAATGGGAAGCAGGAAGAAGGATAAAAAGAGGGAAGGTGGACCGTAGAGATATACAATTTTGGAGAGGAGCGTGGAGAGTGGTGTGAGAGCAAGAGTCTGGAGATTGGGATAAGGCACGGACATTTTGGGCCTCAGAAGAAGGACCCAGCTGGGTCCTCTGGAGCTTCCTCACCTCCCCAGCACTTGGTTCGGGAGGAGCAAGACCTGTGTGAAGGTGGAGGAGAGGTGACCCGGGTGAAGTGCGGAGCCACGGTGACACTCGGACAGGCCTGCCTTTGGGAGACCGTCTGAGCGGTTGGTTGGATTCATCTGGTACCAACTGGAGTGACAGGATTGGGAGTCAAGGTCCTGGCATTTCCAACCAGAAGTGCCCTAAGACTGAGGTAACCCCCACGAAGCTCCTTGAGGAGCAGAAGTGGGGCTCTATTCTGTTTGAAACATTTGTGAGGGTGTGGACTCTTTCGGTTTGGTTTTTTTTCCGTATCTGTAACTAAATCTCTTGTCTCTCCTGGTTGTTAAGGTTTGATATCTGAGCAGCTGCTGCGCGCAGGCGGGAGAACCCATAGGAAGGAGGAATTTAAACGGGGGTGTCCCTATCCCCCCGATAACAATGCTACAGACATCTTCGTTTCAATAGGATACATTTCACTGTTGCCATGGCCTTTGCTTACATTCAGTTTCTTAGCTCTAATTCATATAGGCTGTGAAGGAATGAAACTTTAATTTTATGGAAATATATAAATATATTGGAGACTAAGAAAACATAAAAATAAATATTGTATAATCTTATTTAGGTTAATATTTTACAATTGTAGCTAGAATAATTGAGTTTGTATTTTGAATTGTTTTCTCTTACATTAAAGTCCCAGAGTTCTGCTATTTTTTTGTTTGAGAGAACATTTTTCATGACTTGAAAAAGATGAGATTGAAAGGCGATATGCTCAAGACAGCAAAATGTCAACTAAATGCAAACTGTGAAAGTCAAATATCTTCCGTGGCAGCTTTAAAAAAGACTCATCTCCTGCAGGCATTTGGCCGACTGTGCTAAAATGCAGGCCAGATCCAATTTTAAAGCTGAAATAGCTGCAAAAGAGATTGAATGCATAGCTTTGATTGATAAACTATATTAAAATAAGAAATCTAATATAAAAAAGTATGACCTCAAGTTCAAGAATGGGTAACCTAGAAATGCTCACATTATCCAAAATCCTCCATGCTTCCAGAGCAGTGTCCTTTCTTGCCAGAGTAGAACAGATTTCACCTTTTTAAAACCATGAAACAGATTAATCTGTCATAAAAATCTTAAAGGATAATATGTGCTTTCCTGAAGAACTTGTAAATATTCAATGATCTTCAGTGCTACATTTGAGGGAAAGACAGGACACCAATGTAGTTAATTTAACAACTGGGTCGAGAGTCTAAATTAATACAGACACCATGACACTGCTGATAGCATGTTTGCCATCATGTAGAGTAGGAGCTTGTGAAGAACAGTGATAGCTGGAATTTTGCTCAATCATTGCAAAGATAGAAAAACAGGTGCTAATATACTTGTGGTCTCTTCCTATTCCCCAATCAATTGTAAGTAATACTTTATCTGTTCTTATGTGTTCAACATATTTTCTACAGATCCCACATATAAATGCACCATTTGTGATTTTCTACCAGTCTATGCTGCTTAGTAAAATATCTTCTGGTTCATCCATGTTGGTTTCATTGAAAAAAATAAAATAAAATGGCATAGTAGACTGTTTTGAGTATATGTGATTTTCTTTATTCACTCATCTGTTTGTAGTTTTTAGGTTGTTTCCATATTGACTTTTGTGAATACTGTCATAATAAACATTGCAGATAGTAATGTCCCCTCCACTGATTATGTACCCATATATCTAGAAGGGCGATGGTTGAGTCAGATAGTAATGCAATTTTTAGTTTCCTGAGGAATATCCATGTTGTTTTCTAGAATGACTCTACAAGTTTTTACCAGATTGGAGTCAGTCTGCCCAAAAGCATCAGATTGACTTATCTTCAATATGCCCAAAGTAGTCTCTTATCACCTTGATTTGGGAATTAAAGAAACTCAAGACTTTGTAAGCACTGGGAAGTCTAGTATAATTATGACAATGAATTTATCATTACAGAAATTATTTGCGAGTGTTAAAGAATGAAAATTTTAGTTTGAGAACTTTGAATGTCTAAATAATAGGACAAAAATTCTATTTTTGCTAATGTAAGTCCTCACCCTTCCCTAATTGAAGAGGAGGTCACAATTTAAGTTTTGACTTTTTCTTAAATGAGAAAGCACCTAATGTCTATTTTATACCCTAAGGGAATGTAGTTTGGGTGGGGGAGGGTCTCATTCAATTTTAGTTTTATCAGTGATTGTGTCTTAGCTAATAATCCCATCTTTAGTGCTGAGTGGGGGTGAGGTAGCCTATTTCTTGTCTGTCAAGTGAACTCTCTTCTCTCTTCTCCCTTTGATACCCAAGTTCCAAAAAGATTATTAAAATTGCATTATTTCTTAGAATTTGCAGTCATGAAATTAATCACATGCATGTGGTAAATTTGTTTTAATTGTTAATCCATCTGATGCTGCTTTGATTACTTGTCCTGCTTGAGAAACCATAACATTATGGCATGATTTTATTGTTCCCCAACACCTCACTAGTATATAGCAGTTTTTCTTTCTCTGTCTTTTCATTTACAATTTATTATCTATTGTCTTTTTAAAAATAATCTGCATCCTTATAAATATGAGGTGATACCTCATTTTGGCTTTGATTTATATCTCTTTAATAACTAATAATGTTAAACAAAATAAATAACATACTATTGATCTCCATCTATTCTAAACTTCCCAGTTTTTGGTAGCAGTTAATTTATTGTTTTATATCAATATGATTGAAAAGTACATTTGACATTCCAATGTCCATAATTCTTGAGACTTTTATCATATATTAACATATGAGCTAAATGCTAGTAAAATACTAGCAGTGGTCCTAGTTTCTCTGTGACTGCTAGAGCTCTTAAGAGACTTTTGATGCTCAAGAGTAGAAAAGCTTGTGAATGCAGGAATGAGTTTTTCCATCCTTGATGTCAAAACAGAAGTGACACGGATAACCTAGCAAGAATACTTAACCACATTCTAAATTCCAAATTGAAATATGTGTCATAATGTTAGAAAGAGGCAACTAAAAGATGCAAAAGCCCCTCATCCTCCAAGTAGAGCAGTTAATTATAAGTAACAGTTTATTCTGATAGGAATTATAAAAAAAAAATGTTTCCACATCAATTGACCCTTAATAAGGTGAATCATGATAGATGTCAGTAAATTTTCAAAAACATAATGAATGGAAGTCTCTATTTGTGCTGCTGGCTTTGCCTTCTTCTTTGGAACATATCAACAAAGTCTCTCACTTTTTTTATTTGGTCTATTCCATATTCATACAATACTCATACATAAGTAAAACCATTTGATATAGCATATTTATGGCAATTTTATATGTTGCTGACCTTTTTCACAGTAAGCTTGATGACTTAAATGTTCTGCGGCATAAGAATCATAAACCAACATGGAGAGCATACTAATAATTAAATATGGAAATGAATAATGTTCATCATGTTATAGAATTTGTGAAAATGCACACAGGTCCTAGGGGATAGGAGAAATCCCAGGTGTCATGTCTGCCACATAGTTGACCTTTATAAGAATATAATATGGTATGCAATATACTGGACATGTCCAATAATGAAAAGGGCATTTACACTAATTCGTTCTACAAAATTAAAATAATAAAGCTTAATGTCCTACATCAGTTGATATACAGTCCTAGCCTATTTAATGTATACCTAAGTGGGGATCAGTTCAAGAGGGGATTGTTTATTGGTTCAGGCTATACTGCAAACTGGATTGCCACCACTTCCTATAAATCAGCAGTTCTAAATGTTTTGGAAAAACTGAGAAGAATGAAATATTTTGAGAAAACAACACATTTTAATCAGAGTACTCAAGAAAAAAAATCTATGGTTGAAGAACAAGGCCATGGATTCTGTGGTAGATTATTATTTTTAGTTTTTATAGTGATCTCTCTCATGCCACTGGGTCCTAATTAAGCATGACTCTGGGACATCAAGTATCATGTCACCAGTGTTGCCCATCATCAATCAGTCATTATTAGATCAATGACCCACATATCAAGTGAACATAATGAATGTTGATTGTAAAACAAAAATGGTATATTCTGGAGTATGCCAAACAGTTGTAGGAGACAAAAAAATGTATACATGTCACATATATTTCAACAGTTAGGCACAACAGTGTGAACTTACTTTTTCACTTTCTTGCCTTGAGTTCAATTGAGGATTATAGTTAGCTATTACTACTAAGGAGTATCTATGAAGTCTTGCACTTGTAGCTCACTTCTCTTAAGACATTTTTTTCCCCAATAGTGGAACACTATTTTGTAACACAGGAACTAGTGGATGAATAAGATGCCTCTTTGTTACAGATGAGGTGATATTCTTCTTCCATAACTGAATTTTTTCAGTTCTGGTGGAGAGTGAAACAGTGAAGTAATGTATAAAAGCAATACATCAAGTTCATATCATATGCTCCTTGCCACTATCATGCCACTTCTGCTTTGATGGATTTGTATAAGTAAGGTGATGAGAACAACCCATTCTAACATTCATAGGTTTTTCTTGTTTTGATCATCAAGTGTCCCTAGAATCTTCTCAGTCTCAGGAATATCAGGATAGTTAATCATTAGAATTACAATGTAGCTGCCTTGCATATGCAATCCAAAAATATAGGGGAATTTTTTTGATTTATATAAAATGGAAGCTGGTGGGTCATTGTTTTCTTCTGACACTAGTATTCTTGAAATACACTTCATATCTCTTCTTATACAGCTTGGCTTGCACAAGCAGTATTTCCTAATTTTGGAAACTGTTCTGACATCTTTCTAGTTCTGTTTCCTTTCCACATTTTCTTATTCATTTTTCCTTGAAATTATTTTTCTGGTAATGCATTCACATGATCTTTTATTTCAGTTGTGCCATCTCTAAAGTTATTATAAAATATATGCTATGTTAATAAAATATACTTTTACTTGAATTTAAAATAAGAGAAGAATCTAAAACTATACTGAGAGGTATGGTGAACTTCAGATATACATTTGTAATTATTCAGACACTATTTCCCCTGAAACATTCCTCTGAATTTAAAAGAAAATCAATTATAAGAAAAAATTAAGAGTTTGGAGCTTTTCTTTTCTAGTGTAAAATGTTATATAATTTGAATTGGAATTGAAACTTTTCTTAAAAAAGTAGGAACTATCTCACTTAAATTTTCTCCCACCTTACCACCTATTATTTCACAGTTTTCATCATTTTTTATATCATTTTTTCTGCTATGTTCATAATTTCCTGTCATCAAAATATGAGTTATATTTTATAATAAAGTCCTTTCACTATATGCAGAGATTGTTTTAGGAGCTAATTACTCCATTCATACATGGCTTAAAAATTATTCCAACACGTATAAGTACAAAATAATGCCAGACTTTTCTGATATTTCCTATTCTATTTCCAAAGTAATTAAAATATATTAATGTCTCATTTTTTAGTTACTTTTAGGAATGCACATGTTTGGGTGTTTACAATAATTCATCACCACCAATTTCGACACTAAAGCTTCTGTCTTAACAACTTATTTGTTACATGCATCTCTTAGTTTGCTAAATTAATTGGTTAATTGTTTTGCTTTGTTTTAAAATTTGTGAAAAATGTTAAGGTATTTGAGTTCTGCATGTTATGAATCCTTAAGCTATTTGACTAAAAAAGGAAAACTGGGTACAAAAGCTTTCTTTCACAATTTTATTTTTGCTTTACCTCAGAACTTTAGAGTGATTTTTCTGTCTTCTGTGAAGAAATGTCATTTTAGTCTTATTTCTTTCTTTATGAGCATTTTGTTTGATTTTGTCATCAAGGATTGGAAATGTATGTCAATTGTTCATGTTTTTGTTTTAAACTTTTCAACTTTGGCACTATACACGTGCTAAGGAAACATAGACCTGGTTAGGTGAAAATATAAGTTCATAAAATATTTAGCTGAAAAATATGCTGATAGCTTCTTTTTTTATATACTTTGGCACTGATGGGCACTCACCAAACTTTTGGGCCAGATTGAAATTCACCCCATGAAAACAAATTACTTCTTCCCAGTTGATTGCTTAAATTACTTCTTTATTCTTATAGTTCTATGACTTAAATTTGTTTCAGTCTCAGCTATCTATTTTATTTCCCAGTTTGCTACTGTAGGCTTTCAAATTCTGTTATTCCTCCTTTCATATATTTCTTTTCTAAAAGTGTTTAAATTCCTTTGCTTCTCATTGCTAAGGTGTATAGAAATACTAATTATCTTTAAATTGGATGATTATTTCTGTCCTCATTATCTGTTGCCTTTTTCCTAATTTCTTCAAACTATAGTTTTGTAAGTTTTTAAATATCTGTTTGTCAGTGATTCATATCCAGTTGCCTTCATTCTCTTTCTTGCCAACTTATGAGTTGTATGTGAGGTTTGCTTTATTCTCTTTGAGTTTCTATGATATATTTTAACTAAGAGTTCCTATTTATTGGGTTCATCATATCATCCAAACCTCCAGGAGAAAATTTATTCTGTACCTAGATTAAGTGTATCTATAAACTTTGTTTTTTTTTCTTATCCTCTTCATGTTATTTTTTTTTCCCTCAAAAATGCATACATAAATACACATACATATTTTTCTGTAATTGTCTGACAATTTTTTCTCTCTGTTATATTTATGGGAAGCTCTGCCTCCACAGTCCATTTATCACATGACTCTAAATTATCCTTGGTCACCCCTCCTCCCCTTTCTACCTCAGGTGTGACCTGGTTTTTGTTCTATTTTTGATTCATTTTAAAATTTACTCCATGAAGTTTGGCATTACATCTTTTTTTGATATTGTTAATTATACTAGCAGTGTGAGTTAATCCATCCCATACTTTCTTTAATTGCTTGTATTGTGGTTGCATATCGTCCAAAGGTCATTGCTCTGTGAACAAATTTTCTAGTTATTGAATCAACTTTTTCTGGTCTGTGTTTACTACAGCAGCAATTTTTAATTGTCTCCCCTTCATACACCCTTGGGGTAAGTGGTGAAGACAACCATGGTTAGAGTGAATAATATTAACCTACAACAAAAGAAATTTGTCATTTCAACACCCTCCTCATGCCTTCATCCTGATACAATTTCTTTTCTGCTACTTCAGTTAGCAGTGGTTTGCCTACACCTTCCCTTTACTCCCAGCTAGGGGGAAAAAACAAAACAAAACATGATGGGGTACCCTGTAGACTATATTAAATGTTGAAGTTTGTCAGTGTGCTCTAATTATAGTACTTCAAAATTTGAGAATTAATAAATATTAACCTTACCTCTTAATTAGTTTTATCATGAAATCTTTAAGTCATGCTATACCGAAGGGACTAAAAATTATCAATGGGAAATATGATCATGTGACAACATCCACAAATATTTAAATCAAAAGTTATTAGAATACATATTTACCATTGAAAATTCATGAAATGTGCAATTTATCAAGAAATGGACAAGTAAAATAGAAAATATCAGGAGTCCAAAGAGGTCCCTTTGGTTGTAGACAAAGTACAGTGGTTTTAATATTAATTGAGGCCGGGCAAGGTGGCTCGTGCTTGTAAGCTTCAGCCTATGAAGCGGCCGGGGCTAGGGATCGCGGTTTGAGCCCCGCCTGGGGCCTGTAGCGAGACCTAGTTCCAAAAAAAATAGCTGGGTGTGGTGGTGCACACCTGTAATCCCAGCTACCTGGGAAGCTGAGGCTGGGGATTGTTTGAGTCTGTGGTACCCCGGGCAACGAGAGCCTGGGGTTCCACGGTCAAAAATAGCAAGACCTAGTCTCAAAAAAATAAATAAATAAATATTAATTGAAGCATAGTCTGAACAAGCCAACTTTGATAAATAACAGAGCTATCTATAAATAGATTGACGCTGCTCTTAATGAATATTGTTTGGTCCAGATACATTTTATAGATGAAGTAGATTTGTTTAGGGAAATAAGAAATTTATCCAGAGGTACCCAGGAACTCAAATTTCCAACAAGATAGGTTAATTCCAGAGTTTTGTACCCTTAATTCAGGAATAAATGAAATTTTCTATTTCCTGTCCACAGTTCATGTTCTGCTTTATCAGTCTTTCTCTTGCATATATGGACTTATTGCCATAAATATTTTGCTTTACACAGCTGTAGGCTAATGCTTTGTATTTGACCTTCATATATTCACTTACTTTATAAATTGTTAGGCACTTTCATTAACACAATTGAGGTATATGCCCCTTGAAACTCAGAAAGGAGACAAAATTTTAAAACACTCAATTGTTTACAAAAAATTGCTTAGTGTAGATTAATATCTTAATATTTTTTTGTTTCAAAATTTTTTTCTTTATATGTAAATAGCCATCACTTAACTTTAATTTCCTTAAAGCTATAAAAGATTTGTTAATACTCCTGTGTAGCCATTTTAGCCAGCACTTTGTTTGCTACTTAAGAACTCAGTTAATGTTCACTGGGTTTGACTGAATGATTAATAGAGGATTCCAATTAATAAATAACATTATGTCACTAATAAAGGAAACTATATTGAAATGAGCCTCACAATTCTGTTCAAGTTGAAAATAAACATTCACATCTTTACTACTAAGTTGGAGATTTACATTATTTTCACATACTTACTGTTCTATTTCTTAGTCACCAATTAGTCTGGAATTTTAAATCACTCTTAGCAAAATTGCTTGGTTCTGGTAGTGTCTCATGATAACAGTGTTGCTATTCCTTTGTGAAGGCTTAAATTGGCTTCACATGTACAGATATTCCTAGTTTTTCAAAGAATTAGAACAAGTGAGAAGTCAGGATTCAAGCTTTATTGAACTTACCCTCAATTTGAGGGACAGGTACAATTTTTACATTAATTTCACTCTAAGTTCATAATGTAATATGCACATATTAAAGTATATGTACAAATTATGGTATCATTTTCTAAAAATGACAATATGTAAGGAAATAAGGTTTGTCCTAAATTAATATTCCTATGTGAATCAAGAGAAGAATTTTCTACTTTTTGCATTATTGAAAAATGTCAATTTTTAAATTGTCATAATTGCAAATATATTTTTAAATAAAATTCTCCACTTTCATAATTTCATGAATTTTAAGATCTGTTTCACTATATCCATATATCTAAAATTTCAATAGTAATCTAATTCTGTATGTCCAGTTCAGTAGTTTATTGTATTTTTTCTTTATAAAATTTGATACATGCCCACTTATGATTATGAATAATGGATCCAGAAATCCCAGCCAGAGAAGTGTGTAACTACAAGAGCAACTTAACTTGACCCTTCTACACTTACAGACAACTTGTAAAATGCAAAACTGTTTGTCTTGTACATTTTCTTCAAGAAAATAATTGCAGGTTTGGGACAAAACAATGTTTAGTATCCTTTCTTCAAGACTAAGGAAAAGCAATCTCTTAGATAATTCATGGTAGTTTTTACATGAATTCCTACTTCTGAAAATCAGTGGGCAATGTATTTTTAAAATTTCCTACTGTTTTTTGTCTTTGTTTTTTTGACCTTATTTAGATTATATTGTCTGTACTTTCACATTTTGGAATATATTTTAGGATTAACTATATCCTTTGGATTACTTGTTTGAATAATCACAAACTGTTATTCTGCAATTAACACGTCTCATTCAACTTTAATCACACATCCAATAATAAGTAAAATTGCCTCTTTTAAATACTATAAGAGAAGTTAGAAATATATAACTTTAGGTTAATACTAAATCTAAGTATAACTAAGGTTTCTATCATTTCAATTCATAGTAATGGCATAAATAAGTTTAGATAACCAGTGAATTTGAATGATTCTTGTATCTTCCTTTGGATGATCCTTCCTCTCATTTCAAATCAATCAGAATATCTTGCTAACTCTATGTCTTAACTCTTTCTTGAAACTTCTCCTCTGTAGTATTTCTGTTGGCACTGGATTAGTTAGAGCTCATTATCTCTTCCTTTGAGTGCCTGAATTCTGGTCATTCTTTCCCATGATCCTTTACATTACTGTCAGAGTAATTGTTCTGACATGGAAATGCAGGCATGCCTCTGAAATTTACAACTGTCACTGACTTTCCATAGCCAAGTTTGAAGTATATACTTGTAGGAAATATTTTCAAGAGCGTTTGTGATCTTATTTCTGCTTACTTTCCAGATTTATTCCTCAAAATTCCTGCTGTAGCTCCACTGAACTATTTGTCATTTGTGCAGTGTTTCTATGAGTTTTCACAACCCTGAAAGTTGCATCTTATGTTATCATATCCTGGCAAATATTTCTTCGGGCTCAATAATGAACAATATCACTCATTCCTCTTTTCCATGAGTACATGTTTTTTAATGTTAAAAAAAATATAACCTGGATATATTGTCAGTTCAAAAAATTTCAATTGATATTGTTAAAATAAAATAATGTTCTGTATGTATATTAAATATTTCTCTTCTGATTTCTGAATAATGACATAGTAGATCATGATATCTGTTATCACATGACTTCATGGATTTGCTTCAACAAGCAAGCATATTAAAAAACAAAACTGCTTTTACCTCGATTAAAGCACTCTCTCCTCTGCCCATTGTTGTATGCAGATACTCTCCAGCAGGCAACATCAAATTTTGTATTGGGCAAATATTCTAATGTGTCCCAGAGATTCTTAAAGTTAGAGATTCTGTTTAATCATTTCAGCACCTTGAATGTCCTGATCAGCACTTTTCATGGCCAATGTCACATAATTTATGTTTAGAGACTGAAAGATAAATAAGTAAGAATACAATGAAATTTTTATCTTTAAATGTTATTGAAAAAATTTTTTAAATGATAACCACAATTATTCATTCAAGTCAACTTGGTCATATTCTTGATTGCATTTTATAAATCATAATGTACAGTTCACTTCAATAACATTTTTATGTGCCTATGAATTAGGTACTTCGCAGTTGTTTGGGGAACATGTATAAATGAAACACTGACCCTTTATTCAATACATTTTCATTTGAGTGGGTGATGAAATTATAGTGTTATTAATAGTACTCTATTACCTACTATTTAATCTTTTAATAACAATTTTGGGGAGGAAATGTATTAATCATGCTTAAGTCTCATTTTTATGCATGTAAAATAATTTGAGAACATTCAAAATATGCATTGTATTTTGACAATGCAGGTAAATTTATGAATAAAATTCTTTTGACATAATGTTTTTTTCAGTTAATACTTTGGACTGATTGAACATATCACTAATATGAATGAGTAATCCATGATAATATATCCTTTCATTTCAATTGCACACCATTTTCAAAGAGAATGGCATTTCAATAGAATAACAAAAAGTGTCAGCAGATGGGATTACATAGCATTGTTAAATCACACTGAATTAAAAAAGAATTAAACATATGCAATTATATAAATTCCCTATATTTCACAGTGATATCTATAGAATCAATTTTTAAAACACTATATACTGTCATAAAGATTTATTGAGAAATTGACACTGTTGAAAGTTATGTAGTGTACATTTTTGACCTTTAGTTTTCATATTTTTGATGAGCTAGCCATTCACCAAGAACCAACCAAACACTGTCCAGTCCAATTTTAGCTCATTACCCTTATTTTCCCTCTTCCTCCTAACAGGTGGTTATTTTTTCAAGACTCTAATTATTGTATTTTAATTATAGAAAAATATTTTTGAAAGATATTTGTAGGATATTTTTGCAAATCCTTAAGTAGACTCTCATATTGCTATGATTACTGATTGTATATTGCTTCCATGAATTATCACCACAAATGTTAAGTCTTAAAACAACAAAGACACTACCTCATTTCATGTTTTGTAGACCCAAAGTCATTCAGAAGGTTATAAACAAGCTACGTTACTACCTGTAATCGTTAGGGAGAATGTACTCACTGGATTATGCAAGTTTTTGTTAGAACTCACTTCCTGTGGTTGTAGGTGATACTTTTTAGCAGCAGCTGCGGAGATCAGTAGTATTTCTCAGATATAGAGGTAGATCACCTTCTTTAATTACTGGTCATCTTCTTCCATTTTATTTCTTTTCTTTTCTTTCTTTCTTTTTTTAAGACTCGGTCTTGCTATTTTTGCCCGTGGAACCACAGGCTCACATTGCCCGGGGTACAACAGACTCAAGCACTCCCCAGCCTCAGCTTCCCAGGTAGCTGGATTACCGGCATGCACCACCATGCCCAGCTATTTTTTTGGGACTAGATCTTGCTATGTGCCCCCAGTGGTACTCAAACCAAGATCCCTGGCCCCAGCCATGGCTTCCTAGGCTGCCACCTACAGGCATGTGCCACTATGCCTGGCCCTTTCTTTCATTTTCAAACCAGCAAGAGTGAATCAAATCCTTTTCATTCATGGAATCTTCTGGCTTTGTTTCTGAAAGATGGGCACCTGTCACCATCAAAGGCCAAAAAAGTAGAGACAGGAACTGGATTTATAAAGTGAACTTTCTTGAGACCATCAACAATCTAGATTTTAACACAATCAGGGTTTTAACATACTAAAGAAACTGCCTTATCATTTCACTTTCAGTTGTTATTATTATTATTTTTTTTTAGAGTGAGTTGAACAAAGTTCAGCAGTGAGCAGGTTTTAACTTCTGTTATGAACTTGTGACACCCAGTTCTTAGCACTCTCCTGGACACCTCGCCTTGCCCTCTCAGGGTGCTGAGACTGGTCTTCAGATACTACTATTCCTCTAAACTCTTGCTGCAAAATTAGCTCAGAGTAGACAAGTCATAAACATTGTGTCTGTGCAGATTTTCTACTCTACCATGCATAGTGTCTACCTGATCTCCTCCCCCTCTGTATTCCCTATCAGTTTCACATACCTGAATGTCCTGCCTTCCTCTTTATTTTCAAAGAGATAATGTGATTACATTTAGGCTCACTAGGATAATCTTCCAAACAGAAATCTGTGAATTAATAAATTAATCCCATATGCAAAATTCTCTTCTCAGCATTACCAATATTAGTGCTTCAGTCAGTAATCAGGTAACAAAATAAAAAATCTTCAGTAGACATTTTTACATTTCTATAAACCATACCATGTATTTTTTTTCTGAGAAAGACTGAATTATCTACAAATTTTGCATAATTTTGCAGTATGCTATCTTATAATGTTCAATCTTTAAAAAGTAATACAAACAGTGGATGAAAACATTAAAGAACATTAATGTTTCTCTTCACACTTGCCCTCATTTTAGATATTTTATTATTTTTTGTAAGTTGCCATTAAAAATACAACTCACAACTGCACTATGTTACTTTTAGGGCTGCCATTTTGTTATAAGGATTCTTTTCTCATATCTCTAGAATCACTAATGCAACTTACCATTCATCTAAGTATAACAAATGAGGAAATGAGGGAAGGTGTGGGAAATAATAAAATGCCAAGGTATAAAACCATAAGTTCATGTCGATTCAGTCTAGTCATCATTTAACAACAGATTTAGTGACTTGTTTTTATCTCATTATTTGATCTAAGCTACTTTGCTTTCTTTCAATGAAAGATGACTATGAAAATAGTAGGACAATTACATCAATCAAGGAAACATCTTATGCTTGACACTTTAGACAAAAGTAGTATAGATTTTATTTGATTATTTTTACCTGGAATTTAATAAAGAAAATAATGAAATTTAACTCCTTTGATTAAGTTATACCTTGGTTGCCTGGAATGTTCAATCAATGGAATTAACAGTCATATTTCAAATTGGGAATTAAGCTTTAATTTAGTAAATCCTAAATGATATATTAATATTTTCTGTTGTATAATTGTTAATTCATCTGAAAGTTATTGAAATTTTAATGTGGACTTTATGTGAATAAAGCCAGTGATAAGAAAAATATTGGTAATTCTATGTCCTGCATATTATAAAATATAAAAAGTTATTAATGAAATTTTGTATTACCTCAAATTATACTTTATATATGACTTTTAACTTTGCTATGTTATGCTGTTTACCTTTCATAAAATCAGGACAAAATGAAATTTGAGATACCATATTCTATTATTTACATACCTGATACCTGAAACATTTCTGACAGTCAAAAACAACAATTCTGTATTAGAGGATATATAATTTACTTTACTTTCAGTGATCTTAGTCCTTGAACTTAAAAATAAATGCAACCAACAGCAACAACTATTATTGGGAAGACTTTGTAATATACACAAAGAAATCAACACTATTTCTTTAATTCACTGTTCTTTTGTTTGAATGACAGACTACATAAGAGGGGCAATAAAAAAAATGAGATTCAAAGCAATTATTTCCCAAATGGCTTGACATTGGAACAATTTTAGTCATTTGGAAACATTTAGGACTCTGAATGAAATGAACTTGCTATTATATAAAATATGAGAATCAAAATACATAACAATAATCCCTGGATTTCAAGGGTAAGTCACTTAGCTATAATAATTTAAAGTCCTTGAACATTTATTATAAGGTATACTGCATCATGTGAATATATAGCTGGCTATATATCTCTCAATAACACATTGATTTTCAGCTATTTCAGTAATGGAATAGATCTCAGCATAGGGCTGTTCAATGACAGAAGCAACCATTTTTAGTGAGGTATGTAAGCTATGTTAAGTTATGAGAAACTTATTAGGTATACTTGTTAAAAAAACTTCCATTTTAATATGTCAAAATTCCCTTTATAGTATTCCAAGGACATTTTAAGCAAAAATACTTTATCATAAAATATTTTAGTGTGATATTTACTGTTATGTGAACACTCTAGCCATTAATGTATACTAAAAAATTAAAATTTGCCAAAGTCAAAGGTGCCATTGTATCTCTTAAAAAAATGATATCTAGGAGATAATACCACAATGGTGCTGCTATGTACAGAAAACTCATTTTCAAAGCATAGTAAAATAAAAACAACATTGTTATACATTGGTAATTAGTAAGAGAGTTTAACTGGAATTCTGAAAACTTGCAGACAGGTTATAGTTTGCTGGCAACACCATTTGAAACATTAGGTACTGAGGAAACTGGGAGAATATACAAGCTCTTAAGATTCTTTTTTATGAGCCCCTGTCCTCTCATAGAAAAGAAGTGAAAAAAAAAAATCTCAAAGAAGGGACCACTGTGATGCTATTTGGGGAAAGCTAGCCAGCTGTGTGGAAGTGGAAGTGTCTCCACACAGATTTTACCCCAGCTCTACCACAAAACTGAAGTCTTATTCTGAAAGACAAGTAACACTGCTAACTTTAGGGACTTTTAAAGTCTCTCTTCAGAATAACTGAGGAATTCTTGCTAGTATTTAGTTTCATTCTGCCACAGTAACATATTTGGGGATGAGGGACTGGAAAGCATATTTTAAAAAGATTTTCCAATTACATTTATTAAAATTTGGAAAAGTCGCTGTTATCAGGTGAATTAAAGTTGCATTCTCTATGGAGTTTTAGTCTATGCTTAATTTATATTCCAGGAAATATCTAGTTCTAATCTATTTGAAACTAAATGACTTTTCTTATTTACTAATACATTTCCCATTTACTCTGTTACTGCACTTTTTTCTTGCTTAATTTTTTAAAGCAATTTTAATATGGATACATTAGCCATATCTTTGATTTTAGTTAATGGGGAACAGGATTCTAGAAAACTGGTATATAATTTTATTAGCATTAATGATATTAAAGTTACAATAAGCACATTTTTAAAAGTGCAGTTTCTTTTAGTTGGTATTATAATTCCAAATATGATTCAGAGACTGTAATCATATGTTATATGCTGACTTATTAGTGTGCTGTTCTGTAAGCTCACTGAGATCAAATTAAACAAAAGCATTGAGATTTGGGGGTTCAAATTGGCTAACTAGATGTTACTGAATTTTTACAGAATTGGGTGTCAGTCAAAGCTGGGGCAGTAACTTCAACAACTTAAGCAAGCTAGTGGAAAGAGGGACATTTATTTAGAATAAATATGTGGAAATGATTATTTAAAAAAAAAGAGAAATTAAAGAAACAAAGTTGAACTCTCACGTTTAAACCAGGAGGGATAATGAAGACAAAATAGAGTATTGCCTCAGTAATACATATTTTATATATATATATATTATATATTTATATTTTTATATATATTCTCCAAATTATTCCAAAGCCACATCAGTCTCTGCAAGGAGCAATGCTATCGCCTATCTGTTAGCCCAAACACAGTGTTTTAGGCTCACAAATGTGTGTAGGTTCTTACTGGTCTTAGTAGGTATACAAACAAATCAAATTAGGCAGGGTCAGGGAGGCCAGAAGGCAGACAAGTCACACCATCCCCCAAGACTCTTGCCACTCTTTCTCTGAATTCTCTCTCTCTCTGGTGTTCTCTCATGTGCTTTCACCCTGTACTTGTGATATCTCAAGCTCTTTGCACCCTCTATACTCTCTTTCCCTGACCGAGGTGTGCACACTTACACTTGCATGCACACAATGGGTCAAACAATACTGGAAGACACAACACCCCAGAGGTACGTCATGCAGGCCAATGAAGGAAAAAAAAAAGCCTAACTCATTTATCCTACAGTCTCCTTGTAATTGGCTAATGTCTTTGTGCTGAGGCTTTCCTCTTGTTTTTCAGTCCTCAGAATTTTCTTGAATCTGTCCAAATAGTCCCATTGTCTTTCACCATTCTTAGTTCAAAGGTGTTGGTGTAGTTTTATTTTCAAATTTGCTCCTTGCTAAGGTCATGGCTAGGTAATCTGTGGGATTTGCTTCAGTTGTACCTACATTCTCCTGGTCTCCAAGGCTTTATCTTTTCCTATACAACTAGGACTCATTAGGACGTATTTTAGCCACTTATTTCTTCTGAAGTCACATTGAAAATACAGAATAATGACAAAGTAAGATAAATAAACAAGGTAAAGAAAGGGAGATTCTGAAAAAATCTGATGATAACCTTGAACAAATACATTACTAAGGTATTTCAGGAAAATATAAAGCCACCATCATCTGACTGCCTTAAGAAGATAACTCTAATCTGAACACAACCCAATATAAGCAAAGTTAAGAAAGCCCAAGTAAAAAGACTGTATATTTTCCAAAATGTATCAGTTCAATATTATGAAAGAAACATGAGAAGGGTATTTTATCGTCGCTTATGACTGTCATTAGTACTAGGTGAATTACCACCTATCTGCTTTCACAGTTTTCATATAGGATTTGTCCTGAATAAATAGCAAAAATACATCTCCAAGGAAATAAAGTGAGGTTGGTTATCAGAGAGGAGCTTGCAACTAGGAAAACTTCTTGTTAGCTATGCTTCCTTTCCAATACAAGAGTAAGAACACATCCACGCCAACATTTGTTGTTGTTTGGTTTATTTATATGGACCATTCTTACTGGTATAAGATGGTATCTCAGTGTGGTTTTAATTTGCATTTCCCTGATTATTAGTGATGTGGAGCATTTTTTCATATGCCATTTGTATCTCCTCTTTGGTGAAGTGTCTTTTTAGTTCTCCCGATTTTTTGAGTGGGTTGTTTTCTTTGTTTTTGTTGAGCTGTAGGAGCTCTTTGTGGATCTTTGTTATCAGACCCTTGTCACCGGAGGGTAAAAATTAGGAACTCTTTTACACTGCTGGTGGGAGTGCAAACTGGTCGAACCACTGTGGAAGACACTCAAACAATTGAAAGTGGACTTACCATTTGACCCAGCAATCCCACCACTAGGACTCTACTCAGAGGACATGAAAACATTAATTCAAAAGGACACCTGTATGTGCATGTTCATTGCAGCTCTGTTTACAATTGCCAAGATTTGGAAACAAACCAAATGCCCCCAAATAGATGATTGGCTAAAAAAAAAATGTGGTACATATACACGATGCAATACTATGCATCAATCAAGGAGGATAAACACATGTCATTCGCAGCAACCAGAAAGATTCATATTAGAAGAAATAAGTCAAAAAGAAAAACAGAAGTACAGGATGGTCTCACATGATGGATATAGAGAAAAACAAACAAATGAATAAGAAAGAATGAAAACAGCCAATGGGACTGAACCATGGAGCAAGAGAGGAGAGGGAAGAAAGTGGGGGAGATGAAGCGCACAAAAGATCAGGATGGTTAACAAATGTTAGTGAAGTGGGAAAGCCCCGGGGTACACAATAATGTAATAATGTAATATAAATATAAATGCTAATTTAAAAAAATTTAATTAAATTTAAAAAAAGAGGGAAAAAGAAAAGACAGGGTTATTAGGGAATGGAGAAAGAAAAAGAGAGCCATCTGCATAGTGCCAGGCAGACAGGAGAGCTGTTTCTCTCCAGCATAGACATTGTACTGATTTCTTTTTTCCTTAATTAATTAATTTTTTTATATATGTGTTTCATATCTTTGTATTCCCTGGGGACCACCCACCACCTTCCCTCCCTGACCACTCCCTCCCATCTCCACCCCTCCTAACCCACCATGTACTCATCCCTTTTATTGAATTTTTATGTACATGTCTATGGCCTAAATTGTCAACCAGAATAACTTTATAATAATAATTAAAAAAAATTAAAAACATAAATTGCTACATGAAAAAAAGAGTAAGAACAGTCTTGAATGCATAATTACAACCAAAACTAGAAATCATGTAAACTAAAATAGTACCTACTGTTTAGAAAAAAACAAAAAACAAAACAAAAAGAAAAACACAATGCTGAATGTTGCTCTCAGAGATTAGAAAATAGTCACTTGAACTATTAATACTGATCAATGGTATCATATGTATTTATACAAATAATCCATAATGGCCAAATATCTGGGAGATACATAGAAGTGGAGATGGAGATGAAACAATTGAAATAACTGCCCACTAAGAAAATTAATGAAAAACAATGCAGTTAGCTTAAAAATATCCTTGGCAATATTTGAGATGATATCATTCCTGTAAAATATGAATACGAAACTAGAATCTCTGGTAACTTGGAAATTTAAAATAAATGAAAATGCAACCCCCAAAGACACTAGAAAGTGATACAGGGAGAAAAAAAGTTTCAAACAAATGCTTAGGGTATTTTACTTAAAAAACAAAAAACAAAAGCAATACACTAAAGATTTGGATTGAAAGCAACTTGAAACATTCTGATGAAATCAATGAACAAAAATATAATGAAATTCTATAAATTTTTATGTCAAAAAATTACATGTTGAACTGGGCACAGTGGCGTGTACTGTAAGTACCTCCTGAGTCATGGCTAGGACTGGGAATCATGGTTCGAGACCTGCCCGGGGCAACATAGCAAGACATCATTCCCCCAAAATAGCTGGGCGTGGTGCCTGTGCCTGTAATCCCAGCTACCTGGGAAGCTGAGGGTGGGGATTGCTTGAGTCTGTGGTACCACGAGCAAAGAGCCTGCGGTTCCATGAGCAAAAATAGCGAGACTTAGTCTCAAGAGAAAAAAATTGCACGTTCCTTATCTGATGATGTAATAAAATTTTATTGTTGGATTCGTGCAAAATATGAATATGAAATATAATTATATAAATATTCTAAGAAAAAATAAAATCAATGTAAAAAGATAGGGTATTTTTCAAAGTGTCAAGATATCCTAATGTTGACATGTAATAGCTCCTTTTATATGTCAACATGATTGAGAAAAGGGATTCCCATATATATGATAAAACTTTAAATGTAAAGAAAAATAACATTTTTAATTATAAGTTTTGCAAAGTTCATCTGAATAATATACATAATATTTACTTTAAAAATGTTACTGAAAAAGATAGGAAGAAGCTTGAGAAAATTTCCTTTGATACAGAATGTCCATTTAGAGAACTAGAGTCATCATTCTCCCCTAAGGTCTCCCTGCAGGACCTTAGATAATGAATGAATAAATAATATAATAATCACTGAACAAATAAATATTGCTTAAGAATCGGTTGATTCTCATAGGGCTTCAAGATTGTCAAAACATATTTTTATAATGTAATTATCTTAACAAATTGACAGGTTAGATGGTAATTATAAAGTTTAGTAAATGAGGAACAATATTTTATTTCGCAGAAATACCTACTAATGCCAAAAAAAATCTGTGCTACTAGAACTGAATAGTTGCAAAGGTGAAAAAGTATTTTTTTACTGATCATATTTTAAAGTTGACAAGTTATCTTGAATCAGACCTGGTGAACAGGGGTTCACTGGTTATGTAGTGTAAATGAATGAATAAATACTGTCAACGTTTTCAAATATCAAGCTAAGTTTCTGTGTTATTAACGTTATAGGTCTAGTACCTGATCCTCTCGCAAGTAGTTCCGATCTCATTACGTTGAAATAGCTATCATTCCAAAGAAAATAAACAGAGGAAGAAAAATATTCCATGTATAAGAGTTGTTTAAAAGAATATCCATCAGAAAGTTTGTGGCTAGAAAGCATGCAAAAAAACATCTATTATATTTAACTGAAGTGGGGCAGAGTGAATCAGTTGAATCTGTTTCCCTGTTCTGAAATGCTAAAGGGCAGGTATTTCATTTTATTTTTTCTTGGCTTCTCTATATTAAAAAATGAATCCATTTTTGACAAACTGCCTCTGTAGATTGCCTTATTATAGTATATGGTCATTCTGGTGAATGACTTTGATTATTCTAGGTCTTGGTGTCGTAAAAATCAGGTGAAAAATATAAGGATGATTTCTGTTTAGCATAAAAGGAAAATGCCAGGAATACCTCTGTAAAAGTCTAAAAATCCTTTTCTAGGGTAGAGGGAAAAAACCCAATCTTGCTTATTTTACATGACCTATAGACTTTAATAATTAACTAAAAATCTTAGTTTTGACGTTAAATAACTACCCTCTTATTTCTTTTTGCCCAAATTAGCATAGCATTTGATTTAAAAGAATATCTAATATATTTTAAATTCTTTCAAACTGAATATACTTAACCCTCCCCCCCCAAAAAAAAATCAGTTTTTACAAAGGACATTTAATGTAAGATTTAAAGAATGCTGACCTCCATGAGTTAAAGACTGATGTCCCTTTCAAAACTTATGGACATTACATAGTCTAGAAGAGAACTTCACTCTAAGTTAGTGCTCAATAAATACTTTTGAATACTTTTAGTCACTCATGTTCTCTTTAGACAGAATGTAAGACGATTTCATAGATGAAAATGACTAGATTTTTTTTTTTTGTTACTAATTTAGATCTGTCTCAATATGGAGCAACTGAGTATGAGATACTATATATAATCTTTGTTCATGCATCTCTTGGTGATATCCTGTTTTTCTAAAGAGGATCTCCTGTGGTTAAATGGTTTTCATTGATCAAAACATTTAAACCCCAGGACAGGCTACTGTGTAAAAATCTTTAGTGCTGAATGACTCTGTTCAGGATCTGTGACAACTGGAGGTTTTCAGAAATATGTTGAATTTCATAAAGTAAAACTAGTTAGCATAAATAACACTAAATTGTTACTGGAAATATGTCAGCACTAACATTTCAGTTATGAAAGAAAATTCTTTTTCTAAGACAGAGTATTAGTTATTAATATTTCATCTAGTAAAGGGAGTCATGCATGTTGTATTTTGTTAATTAACTTACTATGTACTAAAATAATTCCCAGAGAACCTAATCATTTATTATTAAATTTTGTTATGAGCATGTCTAAAGCAGTAATTTTACTGGTTGTAATATTTGAATATAGCTGTTACCCAGTGAAGCAGTTTTCAAATCATTGCTAGTATAATGATGAACCCAATTTCACAGTTATTAAAAAAATTAACTGAAAAACCACTTAGGTATAAAATCAATGGCGTTAAGTCTTATACTTAGAATAAAGTATACACAAGAAAAATCAGTTATTCCTCCAAAGATTGAGGCTCAGATATGAATCTTTGATCCTAGAACAGAGGTAAAAATGACCTTAATGTTTTCTTCAAGCAAAACTCCAAAACATTTTCATATATACTCAAATTAATAGATGGAGATGAATAAAATGTGAGATAACTATAAGACAGAAAAATATTCTTTAAATCTTTTAAGAAAAACATTTACATTTTATTATTAAAAAAGTAATTATTGTTAGCAAAATACCTATATAAAGATAAAAAATAAATTATGTGATTTAATTATGTTTTTCATTTGACAGATAAATTACCAATGTAATATCTTTATGCTAAAAAAATTCTATGGTTATAAGAAATAAGATAAAGCATTTAGAATGAGGGTGTTTGAAAACATTCACGCATTAAAGTTTTCTCAGCAGACTATAAAGAATATAAAAATTTAATTACAAAAATTAGAGCAAGTATCTTCTTAAAATTAATGCAAGGAAAAAACATTTTTCATCCCCAAAACATCCTCATTACCAAATTTATTATGCAAAACAAGAGAAAATAATCATGTCATATCACCAGAAATAATAACTTAAACCATTGCTTATTTTCTGATAAATGTGTTAGTAAAATTTTTACTGCAGTGTGACAAACAGTAAGATCAACACAAATGGTACTAAGATGATGATGATCACACACTTAATATAAATATGCCTTTTATGCCCCCCAAATAAAGACAATATCTGTACATTTACATAAATTGAGACAGAGAACAATTATCTGACTTAAAAGTAGAAAGTTTTCAACTGTTAGGTGAGAAATTTGACAATTTATTTAAAATATGGTTTTGCTAATAAATTAGATAAAATGCTGTAACAACTTATTGATAGCAATATAATAAACATCTTTTATACTATAATGGAACATCATATGAAAAAAAGAATTTTAAATATTATGCAACTACTTGAAAATGCAGAAGAAAGGTATCATTTTATAGCTGAAATTAGAATATAAAACAAGGATATATGTATGTAAGTCTCCAAAAATAAAAATACTTGGTAAATAATTGAAAATGAATATCTATAATACACTGCCTAAGTAATTACATCTACATATAGAATGCCATCAAGATACACTGACTAGGCTAAAACCACTAATTTCATAATTTAAAAAAATGAAGCAAAATAGAAATAGGTGATATACACGTAGTGATGAAAGAATCAACTGAAAACTTAAGAATACACAGATAAGCTTATTAATATCTGCACAATAATGAAAAAATCAATCAGAACACAGTCTTTTTTAGAACAGGTGATAATTGTTATGGAACTAAAGAGGAGAACAATTAATTCATAGTGGGGGATTTAGTAAAGCTTTAGAATGAAGACGGTTGCATCTGATATGAAATTCAAGAGGACAATATCACAGGCAGGTATTTGGTTAGAGTAGATTTAACCTCAGTAGAATAATGCAGATTAGTTAAAGAAGAAATATATATGGAAAAATGTCCTATAAGTGAAAAATAAACTCTGTTGTGAATTTTCATGGTTTTTATTGTGACTTCTAATTGTTATAAAATTATTCTAGGATGTAAAATATGAAGTTAAAATTGTTATCAATTGTTATTCATAGACTAATTAGAATCATACATCACCTTAATATGACTAAGACTGAATTTTAAGTATTCAGTATGCATAAGTTTACTTAACCTTAAGCAATATAGACACATTATTATATATGTAAGGAATAAAGACCCAGGGAGTTTAAATAATGAAATTAAGGAAACAGCCAAGAATGGTTAGATCTACTAATTTTAATCCTAATAAGACTGGTTCCAAGAAATAGTGTTGTACACTGCTTCTCCATTTTTTCAAGTGTAGTATCCTTGAACAAATGGCAACACTTCATATTTTTTCTTCATTTTGCCAATTTACCTTAAGATTCATGCTATCTCAGTTAATATAAAAATATTTTTCTTAGGATGTGAAACATACTACAAATTCTAAAAATATTCTTATTTATTTTCAATACTTTTTCTCTTTTAAATAAGGAGATGTACACAATAAGATTGTTTTGTTTTGTTTTTTTAAACAACTACAACTCATCACTTCTCTAAATGGAAAACATTTATTGATAAAGAACAGAGTGGTTACTGAAATAGTTCAGAAAAATAAAACAAAATCTATACATAAGAATAAGCAATCTGAAATACATTATGCAGACCATATACTAAAGAATTTATGAATTTGATTAAAATCATGCATTATTCTTTCTCTTTTTTTTTGATCTTGGATTAGAATATATTTGTTCATTTATATTCAAATCTGTTTTAGAGACATGTGTTATTCCTTGAAAACTTTTTTGAGTTTATTCAGCAAACACATTCAGAAAGCACAATATAGTTGGCAAACACTGATTAAAAAAAAAATCTTTCAAGAGTCTCTTGAAGTGTGTCACTACGATTATTTGGATTCTGTGCCAGTCTTTGTAATTGTTTTTTTCTGGTCATTCTGAGATTACTGATAAATCTAAGATCTGGAAACATCATTGTTTACAGTTTACTTTGTTCTGAAAACCTCTCCCAGGGTAGGTTTTTGTCATTTAGACCAGTCTCTTTGTCATCTTAGTTGTGAATGGCACAGTAAGTACATTACTCAGAGAAGATACGTAGATCCTAGGATGTATTCTAATTTAATCAAAGTGACTATCAGAACTATTCTATCTCCATCTCTGTGTATCCCTCTTTCATACACACACATACACACATACTGTTCTAGAACTTCCAGTTAGTAAAAGTGTGAATTAGTTTAGTATTTGCAACGTTGCTTATATGAATTATTCCTAGTTTTTGATTTTGCTTGTTTTGTAAACTTTATAGAGCATCATTTCTAGGAAAAGTTTTGAAGTCATTACCTTTTCTGTTGTTGGTCTGACAGTTTGCATATCCTTGTTTTGAAATGCAATTTGTCCCAATTCTGCTACACTACATCTTTCATGTGCTTTTTCCTGGAATCACTGCCTCCTGCGGCATTGACTCAGGAGGATCCAGAAAAGTCTCCTCATGCAAATCTATGCTAATATCTTACCAATTTCAAAGTAATTCCTATGTACCTACTTATGATTTGCATTATAACAGAAAAAATTTAATACCTTGTTAGGTTTTCATATTATGAATGAATTACTGTGAGCGTACTATGATGATTTAATTAACTAAAAATATTTTTATACTAATGTATATTTTACCATGCTTTAGAATAAAATGATAGATGATATACTGATCATCTTGAACTTATTGTTTCAAGCCATTTAACAAAGGGAAGGTTGAAATGAGTTTCAATTCAGGTTACTATGTGCTACATAATGATGTTTTGGAAAATATCCACCAAAAACATGCACACACAATCACACACATACACACACATATGCAGAGGTGCTCCTTAATATCTACCCTCAGTATGTAGAAGTTATACCACATAAGTTTGTGTAAAAGCATGCTTTGAAATCTGCACCTTATCCTCTAATCACATATTTCACAGAATATATTCCAGTGGTTAGACAACAATGACTGTTTTTCAAATATTAGTGGTTCCAGTATATTTTACTTTAAATGTCTCATAGCACAACTTAAAAATAATTTCCTGGTAGAATATATGGAACAATCTTTGTCATTTTTCTCCATAAGACATCTTTTCATAAATATGTACTATTTTACATATACAGGAAAACATTTGATATTTAAGGTATTTATTGTTTTTATGCAAATCAGTAATTTATAACAGTACAAAAATAAATTGCTAAATGATTTAACTATTTTTATTTTAGGAAATTATTTTTAATGCAATGCATTATTTGTTTTTTCTTATTTTCTTTTGAAAATTAGAAATTAATATTGGTTTGCTAGCATGGGTAGTGTATTCATGTTCTTTGTTTTATCCAACTTAATTTTCTCTTATTTTAAAGTAGCAAAACAGTATTTTGTAAATTTCCACTTTGAATAATTGTAACAAACAGTTTTTTTTAACAATGATATGCAATAAACTAAAGACTATCTTTGAAAAAGATCTGTAAATTTTTCTGTGTAAACATGTAAATTATTATGAAGATTCACAATGGTCCTTTTTTTCCCATAAAATATATAAAGTTAATTTTGACATAATGTTCTTTGACTCCAACAGAGAAAATGGCACACCTTCAAACTGAATCAGTGTCTATAATGTAAAAGTCATGTTTATTAAGAAGAACACTTGTAACAAAATTATGGTCAGACAAGGAAGATAGACAACATAAGATAATTATGTTTCATCCCTATATAAGCCAAGATATTAGCTATGCTGATCAAGCTCCCTCTCAAAAAATGTGTTAGAAACCTATCCATATGTTATGATTTTATTTTTCATTTGTATATATAAATAGAAAAGATAAGATTATTTAGTCACTGTTCTTCTTTAATTGAAAGTTGGAAACTTTAAAATATATTTTTTTCTCTCCAAAGTGTTATGTTAGATAAACAATAATATCAAAACTAAAATAAGGCAGATAACATCAAAACCTTGATAAATCAGAGACGATCTAATTGTAAACCTTCTGTTTATCAAATAAAATTTCCAGGAATCAGTGTTCTCAATATAACTGGATAAAAATAATGTGAACTCTTAAAAAAATAAAAACTCTTGAAAAATATCAAGACAGCATATATTGGAATATTAGTACATAAACATAATGTATGACCTAGAATTCAACCACCTTTTATTTGAAAAATTAATCTCTGATAAATATACTATGACTATATTCAAAAGAGAAAGAGAAGTCTCTTCAAAAACTGATGGTGTGAAACTTGCCAATCACATGTAGAAAACTGAAACTAGATCAAGTTTTCATACCATATACACAAATTAAGTCAAAATGGATTGAGGACTTGTATGTGAGACCTAAAATCATAAAATACAAAGAAGAAAATGTTAGTAATACACCCAATTGCCTATACTTCAGTGATCTCTTTGGGGACCAGACAGCAACAGCAAGAAAATTAAAAAAATAAGCTATACCAAGCTCAAAATTCTGCATAGAAAAAAAATTATTTAAAACAAGAAGACATCCAAAAAATGTGGTACATATACACGATGGAATACTACGCATCCAT